>DVZL01005757.1:0-11831 GCA_018236625.1 Lasaia peninsularis
CTGATGCTCCATTTTTATATATGTCTACCAGACAACTATTTTAAAATCTTTTACAAGAAGACAGACCGATCCAAGGGACCAATCACCCCCTAAGCTCAATTTTAATGCCTCTGTGGGCAGGAGCGCAAGGGCATTATCCACGCGCATGAGACTGAGTGAGACATGTATTAGGATATATTGACTTCTCTCTCTCTCACTTCGTTACAATTTACTCATATCAATTAATTATTAATATTAAAAAAATGCCCAGGCTAATTTTGTGATACGATGCTCAGATACTGATATAGCAGCTATGACGCTAGGAAATATGCATCATTTGAAAAATGGTGATTCCCACGTTTGGATTTTGACCAGTACTGGTAACAAGCAGAGGTACTCGTATATTGACTTGAATACTATCTACGAACAATTCGGACCGTCGTTGTGTCGAAGTTTACCAGCATTCCATGCTATCCAATTTAAACAATTAAAATATGGACAAGAATTAAAAAAAACTTTTGAAAAAATGTTTGTATGTTCGGTAGTTTTTTTTTCTTATAACTAAATAAAAATATTAATTGTATACTGCCTACCTGGTAAGTAAAATGGTGGAAAGTAAAATGGCCTTTTTCCCTCCGTCCCCCTGAGTTCGTTGAGCAGAAAAATACAAGTAGTAAAGTACACACAACGGATGATAAGAACAAAACCCCTCAGATCTCATGTTTGTCAACTGCAGGTGATCTAAGAGTTCTTATTTTACTGTCCTAATAATAAAATATATTGTTTTTAGGGGTTATGGAAACCAGAAACCCATCAACGAATTCTGTGCCGGAGGAAGCAATAAGGACTCCTGTGAAGGAGATTCAGGAGGACCCCTGATGTTAGAGAGCGAATACCATGGGGTGTTCAGATATATCCAATATGGAATCGTGTCTCGAGGACCTACCGATTGTGGGAATAATGATAATCCAGGAATATACACTGACGTTAGGAAACATATGAAATGGATTTTGGATACTATACGAAAATAAAATGTTTAGTATAAAACCCACTGTTTAATTTTATTTCTAATAGTACCCCGTGTTGGTCCGGGTTCCGTTGTAGAATAGGACAACTGCCTTCCACCCAGGCAGCTCATAAGAGGCGAGCACTGGTTCTATTGTCACCAACACCGTGACATTGACTTGGTGGTAGAATTTTGCAACAACTCGTCCGGATTGGTACTACCGCCTTACCTATTCCTGCCACAATAGCGGCAGTGCTCGACATTGTTGTGTTCTGGTTTGGAGGTTAGGGTAGCCGGTAAACTTACTTACGCAAGTGGCTTACCATCCCAGCTTCAGGTTGGCAAGGTACCTATAAGGTACAAGGTATATATATATATATATATATAATGTTATTTCACAAACACACATAATATCGCCTTTGTGGTTTAACGGTGCGGCTGTCGTCTTTTGAAATCGTTAGTAAACAAACCCTCAAAGTAGTCAAATATCGCATTATTATGTTTAGACCAAAAAATCATCCACAGATTAAATTTTACAGAAATCAGAACCTCCGTCACTGATGTTGTTTAAAAAGTATAGATGTCCTGACCTTAGGTCTTGGCAAGGTCACTAAAGATAAGAATATGCTGGATATTATTTATACGCTTAGTCAATAGCAGACCCCTCAAGGCGATAAGTTCTTCTAAAAGTTGAATTGGAATATATATTTATAATAATGCGTGTAATAATTATATATTGTGTGCTTGCTATATGTTACAAAAATGTTAACGGACGTAAGTATTTTTTGAATACATTTTGAGATAAAAAAATAGTAAATATATATATTTTTGTCTATTCGTCGCAAGAAACGTTTTGTATTATTATATTGTGTGAATTAATTTTGGTTTTGAATTATTTGTGGAAATAGAAGGAAGATTCAAATAGTGAGTACATATGAAAAAAATACTAGAAATATAGTATACTTATAAACAATTTATTTTTTTGTAAATGATGTTCGTTCTGTCGTGATCGTCTGTCAGATATCATATACAAAAAAATTTTTGTTTTTGGATGACCTTACTTGCGACAAATGCGGTGACGACGGTTTCCAGAAGTCCAGCAGCAGCGAGAACCCATCGGGTCTTCGGATTCAGCTGAAGTTCGGTTCTCCAACACTTGATTTTATAGGTCTATAAAGCCTCAAATTAGCCCATTTTCTTTCGAATTAGTCAGCTTCTAAGTTTCAACTCAGTCCCCGATGTGATTGAACGTATTCAGAGTCTGACTTTCACGCACGAGGTCCGGGTTCGATTCTTGGGGTGTGGCAAGTTGTTCTATAAGTTTTTCGGTGCCTCTGAAAAAACAAGGTCTCCTAGAATTGGAATAGTCACCTTTTACGTCTAATATCGTCGGCTACACGTTGGTAGATAACTATGTACCTCTGCTTATAGTATAGGATCCCGTTATATAATGACCTTCATCGAGCTAGTTAATGGATGAAAGATATTTTTTATCAAATAAAATATGTCAATAAATATATTGCGAATGGGTTGTTAAAAAAATGTCAGTGCAGCATATGATTAAATAACATTTTTTTTATTACACTGGCTTGGTTAACAACACATTGTCACAACTCTTGGGTATAAACGAAATTATTTTATTAAGGACACGGTAGTATATTTTTTGTCAGCAAAAACCTACCTACCTAATCTGATTTGTGATGGGAAATAACTAGTCAACCTAACGTTTGTATATTCTACAGGTATCATATCTTCGATTGGAATGAAATTTGTTCATTAACCAAGTCACTGTAAAATTAACCCTGCTTACCCCTTCGGGGATAATAGACGTGAAGGTACTTTTTTATAATAATCTAGTACTATCTCCATTCCTACTTTTAAAATAATCATAGGGAAGTAATTTAATATAATGAAATTAAGAGCTCTTTTTGCAAATAGCGAATTTTAATGACAGGTCAGATGATTCATCTAATATCCACTAGAAATCATAGATAGATAGATTTATTTTTGTTTAGGACCTTAG
Source organism: Lasaia peninsularis (assembly GCA_018236625.1). Classification (NCBI taxonomy): domain Eukaryota; kingdom Metazoa; phylum Arthropoda; class Insecta; order Lepidoptera; family Riodinidae; genus Lasaia; species Lasaia peninsularis. The sequence continues at coordinate 3,009 of DVZL01005757.1, forward strand.
CTCCAGCTAAGGTCCTAAACAAAAATAAACCAGGAAACTGACTATTGGACTAATGGACATCCTCATGTCCAAGACCTTTATTAGTTTTAAAAATATTTGGGTCAAATTAGTTATGATAGAGGGTGTTCCAAATTTCAACTATTCGTAATGAGAATTTTAAATAACGACTTTAAAAAAGGAGGAAGTTCTCAATCTGTTTGTATGTTTTTCTCCGACAATTTCCAAAGTATTATATCTTACTTTAGAGGTGTTCCCAAATAAATTTGACTGCAAATTATCATTTTTTAAAAGACAAGCACACGGTTACGCCACCTTTTGCGCCGGAACATGACAATGTCATTATGGCGGCAGGAATATGTAAGTCCCTGGGTTCTAACCCACTGGGTTCTAACACAGCCGAGTTGTTGCTCAATACTCTACAACCTGTGGTTGTTATTTTGACTTTTTTTATCAGGTGTGTGTAAAGATTGCATGTCATATGAAGAGTGTCTAGTGACAAAGGGTGATCGAATGCTGAAAATTGATCAAAGAAAAATAGACAATGTCACGTGTGGATTCATAATAGAGGACGACGTTATACCGAAGGTACATTTAAATGAAACATCTATTATTTATATCGCTTTATTGTACAAATCGCACCCCTAGATCTAAAAGGAGCTAACTCGAATTTTAATTATCTTTTCTAGTATCAGAACATTTCAGAATATTTAAATAGTTCGATCGTTTTTGCGTGCCGAAATTATTTAGATTTCTTGGATTATTGTTTAATTGTTCTTTGAAGATTGCATCTGTTTTATTGATCGGTAGTTCTTCATGTAGAGAATTCCGTGATATGTCTAACTCAAAAATCTCGATTATTGAGTTAGCTCCCTTTAGATCTAGGGGTGCGATATGTAATTTTTTTCATGGGATAAGATAGCAAACAGGCATACGCCTGATGGTAAGAAACTACCGCGACCTATATGTCTATGGTGTCCCATAGATGTCACTGTCTTGTGGCCAGAGTGTTAGGCCTGATGAACAAGTCTACCAGCTACCCTCCAAACGTACACATTATAATATAAGTAAAGTATTATGGCGGCAAGAATAGGTAGGGAGGTGGACAACATTTTGAAGAGGTAAACACAAACAAAATATAAAAAGAGGAGAGCTTATCTCTAATAAAAGATATCTTACAACCAACATAGGATATCGAAAGACACAAATGAAAAAAGAAAAATGTAGACTATGTACAAACTAAAAGTACCTATTAACATCTTTTTGCCTACATATAATATGATATCTCTTAAGATTAAGTCAGCTTAATATGTATTACTTGATTTATTGTAAATATCATGGAAGGGTCTTGGGTATAGAAGATAACGTATCATTAAAATATTATTACTGACGTATATTTAAAACGTTATTTTTTTCTCCTGACAATAGCGAACACACAATAAAAGGAAAGTATTGTGAGAAAACACGATTTTGTGTATTTCGTCCTACACTAGGATTGGGCCTGGTTTTCCTTGCAGAACTCAAATAGAAGTCGTTCTTTGTAAAAGCTGGTCCTTGTCAATCCCCCTAAATTAGTAGCGGAAACATTTGATATAGAAACGACATAAAAAGGATTAAAAAGATAATAAATTTACAACATTTTGTATATTATCCTTACGATTTGTATCACCGATGACCTAGTACATAATGTAGTTACCAGTTTCTTGAACATGGTGTCTAAAAAAAAACTTATTTTAGTTACGTCCACTCGCTAATATACGGTCGCCCGTAAACGTGCCGCCTTGGAAAGTGTCGAACGACGTCGTCGCTTACACAAAGGATGCTGCCACGTCGACAAAGGAACCGTCAACACTATCTAAACAAATGTACTTTACTTATAATGTCATATTTCGAGTTCCAGCGGTACACGCTTCAGACTTCCATTCGGGTTTCATCTTTTCTGAGTTCTCTTACGGTGAAGAAAAAAAACATGAAAAAACCCAAATTCATTGAATTCGACCTATTCTAGGTTTGGGCCTAGATCCCCTATTGAGTTGCAGACGGCAGTTTGCAGTGGCTTTGCGAAAAAACTGGTGTCCTAGTCAAATCCCCTAGATTAGGTAGCCGACCCCGATACCATCTGATATAATACGAGACAAGGCTAAGATGATGAGGACCTTCCTTGATAAGATATACCAAAAATTACATATACTCTTACAATTTTAATATTACAGGTATGTTGTTCAGAAATTGATCCAATAGAATTTCATCCAAACGTAGCACTCCTGCCTGAAGAATGCGGAGACATTAACGGGGACAGGATCATTGGTGGTAGTGTCGCGGGATTGTACGAATTTCCGTGGATGGCACTAATATCGTATCGGTTTGGTGAGTTGATATCAGAAATCCTACCACTTTAAATACCGCTGCCCGCGAGTGTAAAAATAACCTAACTCTTTTTAAGGCCAGAGTGAATATGCTGTCTTAAAGTCACCATGTTTCACTTTTGACTACTCTAAACTTGCCAATATTTCTGTTTGTAAGCCTAGTGGAGTTGACAAAGTCAAAACAAGTCGGTAAGATATGAGCATGAGGTGGCCCTATGATAATGAGATAATTTCTTAATATTGGGTAAAGTTCTTTGTTAGGAGTGTATTCTCTGGAGAGTGTAGCTTCGTGTACTAAGACTCCGCTGTCTGTCTTTCTGTCAGTCTGGCTGTCTGTCACCAGACTGTATCTCTTTTGTCATGATAGTTAGGAAGTTGAAATTTTCACAGATGTATTTTTGTTGCCGCTATGATATAAAGGATGCTCCCATTCAACAAACGTTGCTTTTTGCCAATTTTATAGATAACGGTACGAAACCTGTTAGAGTCCTACTTGCAGTTGCTTTATCCAAATTTTTAACTTCTAATTACAAGTACGATTTCACTTGTTGAATAATGTTCTTTTTTGTTGAATATATTTTTTATCTGTTGTAAGGTCACATAATTAACTTTGCGTGTGGTGGAAGTGTCATCAATTCTCGGTATATATTAACCGCAGCACATTGTGTGCGTTACCAGGATATATTAGGAGTGCGGGTCGGAGAGCATGACATTCGGTATGATACGGACTGCCAAGGAGAAGGGAAATCTTTCATTTGTGAATCTAAATTACAGGTTAGATTTTCTATAATGCTCTTGAAATGTCTCATCTTATTAAAAGATGGTATTATGGTATTAACCATCAGTAGTGAAAAGAATGAATGAATGAATGGATTAATGAATGAATGAATGAATACTTAATTGCACACCAATAAATACACATAAATTTGCAGGCATATATAGGATAATCGTAGTTTTATTGTAGGTGCTCATAAGCTTATTTATATGTAAATATATAGCTAAAGTACCCGTCATGAGAAGCTATACATTATGATAACAAACTTCTTTTCTAAGCAAATATTTTTACTGCGAGGTACCTCTAATGAACTCTCTCTTAATGAACTGACCATATTCAATCTAAGTAAAAATATAACCCGTCTGGGTTATATGAAAGTGCTAACCTTTTTAATTTATCCGCGCCGATCGCCGGGAATGCAAACTTCCGGTTCGATATTTTGAAATAAAGGTCATTCTAGTTTTTAATACACACGAATATGTTTCATTGTTTTATTAAAATCGCGGATTTTATTGTTATTGTTAATTTTGTTTTTTTTATTATCACTCTATTATTGTTGTTAATTTTGTTAATTGTTGCCTTAACTTTATTGATTTGGTTATTTGTTATTATGTATTTACGTATAATTAATGGCTGAATAATAACAATATCATTTTTATTTTTATTTCTATTCGTATTTTTCTACGGATACTTGCAGCAATTCCTTTACTAATAATTTATTAAATATTTAAAAAAAAAAATAATATTTTCCTTTGACCCCCAATGTTGGCAACTCCTGAACGTTTGTTTACATAATTTATAGTTTCTCGTGACGCTTGCTTTAGTTTTACAATTAACTAATAAAAAAAGGTACCTTCACGCCTATTATCCCCGAAGTAATAATAAGTTGTGCTAGTATATCCACGACTCATAAGTCCAGTAGATATACTAGAACACCCACGATTAGCCAAGGTATTAGGACGAGCCTATTGCCACTTCGGGCACATTCCGATCCCAGGCAATATTATTCTAACTCAGAATAACTAACAAAAATAAATAAATATAAAATTATGTGTTACAATATTTGCACACCGCATTTTGGTAGAATAATATGTTGGTTGGTTGCTTGCTACAAACTTTTGTTTTTAACACACATTTTTCATTTTGGTAAATATTTCTAACCGTATCGACTAACCGTGAGGCTCGGGTTCGATTCCCGACAGAGACAGACATTGTGTGATGAACATAGATGTTTGTATTTCCGGGTCTGGGTGTTTATTAAATTCATTCTGGTATCTATTTAAGTATTTCTATGTATTAGTATCGTTGACTAACACCCATAACACAAACATAGAATTTGCTTACTTTGGGGTTAGATCAATTTGTGTAATTTGTCCAGTAATATTTATTTATTTATATACATAAAAACCTTCCTCTTGGATCACTCTATCTGTTAAAAAAACCGCATCAAAATCCGTTGCTTAGTTTTAAAGATTTGAGCTTACATAAGGACAGACAGAGAAAACGACTTTGTTTTATAATATGTAGTGATACTTTTTTGTTTAAACTTATATGAATAGATAATTTATTTTCTAATTGTTTTCCTATCAGGTTCCACAATGTGCGTTATGTAGAGAAGGCTCTCTCAACTTGGCTTCCACGTCATGACATACAAGGAATCAGGTTAGGACGTCTTAATAATAAAAGTTCAAACATAAACTAATATTATTAGTGGGAAATAGCAGGATAAAAAAAGTAATATTTAAATGAAATAAGTATCACAAAAATACCTATCACTTTTAGGGCGATTTTTATTATGGCATAAGACAGCGATTAGGCACACGGGTCTCCTGATGGTAAGAGACAACCGTGGCCTATAGACACACACTCTTGACACTTTTTAAACCACTGACGCATATTATTTGCTAATTTTACGGCATACTAGCTATACCCGCGACTTCGTCTGCGTTTTTATTCAATTATTCTTTCTGAACTAAAATTCTAAAATAAAAGCGTCATTAGCCGTTCCTTATTAAATTAGCTGCCTGCCAGTAAAATTCACATCAAAATTGGTCCAGCCGTTTCAAAAATTAGCGGGTAGCAACAGACAGACAAAAATTCTACAAAATACTGTTTTGGTATATTATTATGTACCTAATAAACATACATATGTATTTAGTTTTACTAAGGTAGTATTTTAGGTTATTTTAAAATTGCATTTAATATATATGTATTGCATTCAGACACTCAAATTTTATTTATTTATATAGAATCTATATTATATATGTAGATTATACGGATATATAAATCATAACTTCTATGTAATGTATATACATAAGTGTGCAGCGAGTTGATGACATAATAAATTATTAAAGCAAAAAAAAACTTTTTAATAAAAGCTTTTATTTAAACGCTTTAAAATTGCTCCCAATGAACCTTTTCATATGATACCCATATTATAGAAGTGCATTAAAAATAACTATTCCGCCATCTTGGTTGATTAGCCATATTTTACTAGGTGGTAGAATCTTACAACGACTCGCCCGGATTGTTACCACCGCCTTACCTATTCCTGCCACAATAGCGGCAGTGCTCGCCATTGTCGTATTCTGGTATGGATAGTAGGGAGCCGGTAAACTTATTCACGTAAGAAGCTTACCATCCCAGCCTCAGGTTGGAACGCACCATTTCCACCTTTGGTGTCTATAGGTGACGTGAATTTCTTACCACCAGGAAATCCGTCTGCTTGTTTACTTTCCAATATCATAAAAGAAATGGATTTAAAATGACGCCACGTACCTTATCGTGCATTGTCATCCAAACTAAACGTGTATACAACATTTTTGCTCAATCGGAATAAGATATATATCTACTTCATAATTGAGTTCTAAAATTCCACCCAAAAATACATACTTACATACATAAATTACAAGTTAAGTAAACGCTTTTAATTAGCGTCAGATATCTGAGTTTTATTAACTTATTTCAAAAATTTAAATTTGAAAATGGAAGCACATGTTTTTTAACAAAAATATAAACTGCCAGCATAGTTCTATATTTCTCGTAAAAAATTGTCACATAAAATTGACGACGCTCAATAGTTAATCAGTTAATCGGTATGCAATAAATATAATCATTTTCAAACAAGTTATGTGCATTTACAAAGAAGTAGAACACAATATTCAGCTTGATACGGTGAGCTTAACCCACAAAACTAACGAGCCATTTGGGCTTATTCACTGTTTTAGTGAGAAAAGATTATTTTCATTCACTGTATGTGATTATATTAGAGTGTATAGTTACCCATTTTAATATTTATAACAAATGATTACAATTGGGACTATATTTAAAAATGAACACAATTAAAAAACATAACGTGATACATACATATCTTCACACTGGCTCCTTGTGGGGTAGGCAGAGAGTATCGAGTGCAAGTGTCAAGATAGCGCATTATTAGAACTTATTGTAGTTTAGACGTTCCAGACTATTATCATATAGTCATCATATTAATCGCCTCTGTAGAGTAACAGTATAGGTGTCGCCTGTTAAGAACGTTAGCCGCGTAAGGTCACGGGTTCAATTTCCAAGTCGGGCAACTTTTTTTTAATATTTTTAATAATTTTTCTGATTAAGCATTACATTGCCCGGGATCGGAATGTGCCCGAAGTGGCGATAGGCTTGCCACATATTACATCAGGGCCCTAGTACCTTGGCTAATCGCGAGTGTTCTAGTATATCTACTGGACTTACGATTTGTGGATATACTAGCACACCTCTGCCCACCCTTTCGGGGATATTAGGCGTGAAGTTACCTTCCACCTTCTAAATCAATGCTTATATTATCAAGAAAAACAGTTCACTTAGAAGACACGAGAGCAAAATAAAAGATTTTTTGAAGTTTTATTGCGTTGACATTATTTAAAGTTAGATGTTTTTGTAAACGACTATACGTTACGCGTAATGTTTGTATTCATTCATATATAATAGGTCAAGTAACTGATATTCGTTTTAGACCTAGTAGTTTAGTGCAATGGCAGACGTAGAATATTTACGTTAACTATTAGCAAGGTCGTCGAACTTGCTTCCGTGGAAGTTCACACAATTTGTTGATAAACAAGTAAAATGTGTAAAACCTGTTTCTGCAATTATGTAGAGAGCAATAACATTATTACCGGCCACTCGAGCTTTGGACAATCGCAGGCTTCGCGAGCTTTCATGCACAGTTGTATAATCATTCTATAATTTTATTATCGGATGCTCGCGGCTGTTCTCGCGTATTGTTTAGTTCACTCCCATGGAGGTTGATTTTAGAAAACGCTTCATTAGTGGCATTCGTCGTCATAAAAGGTACACGCGTACAAAATTTTATATGTTAGTTTTGATCTATGAATTTACACATTCATCTATCCACTTATTTATAACGATGATACAAGCGAGAGGCTAAAAATTAAACCACATACTTTGCTATTAATTACCAGGCTACATAACAAAAATCAGACTAATACAAGCAGTAATTTAGTCACAGGAATTGTTTATAGTTTTTTCATTAGTTTATACATATAGTACACGCTATATGTTCCTGATCAGCCGATCAGTATTATAGACATATTTATCTAAAGGTTATTCACTGCGAAACGATAAAATTCACGCAATGTTGCCGATCTTCGTGGCCATTAGTATCAAATGATAGGCATACAAACACGGAGGTACACATACTAAGAAAGCCTATCGCTGTTGACTCACTCTTATGTATTAAGCGTAATAGAAATAGAAATAATTTCGCCGCCGGTGGCGTCGGCTCGGCTGGGGACCATCACGTTGCCATTCTAAGTTTACGGCAGGTCAATACAGGAGTGTTCAAGTTTGTATTTTATTATTAAGTTATTTAATTTGTTAGAAAAAAGTTTTTTTCGTATACTTCTCGTAAATTTTATTTTAACAGTCTCGGATTAACAGTAGGCACTTATAGTATGTGTGCTTTCATTTTTAGCCTCTCGCTTTTATCAACGTTGTATAAAAAAACGTGTTTTTATATATATAGGCTATCCCTGTGACGAAAAAACAAAAATATTCAATTTAGAAATAAAGGTTTAAAGTTTCCATTTTACGTAAAAGCAAAGTTTATATTATTATAGACTAATATGTCTTAATATAAAAGTTTATGTGTTAATTAGAAATATTTATCATTTACTTCTTTAGTATACTTTTTCTATTTTTTATACGTATTTCTGGCTATCCTAGGTTAGCTGTAAGATATCTCTTGTTAGACATAAGCCCACTTTTATTTGTACAATTTTTTTCTTCAATAAATAAATTGAATTGCAATATTACGACAATCTAATTTAAATAAGACCTACTGGAAAACAATATTATCCAACAAAATAATATGCTTAAAATTGTTTAATATACAGTTACAATACAATATAAAGTTTTAAGGCAACAAACCACCCAAATTTAGACTCCAAAATATACCAGCACTAGTTACTCGAGGCTACTAATCAGTAAGATATTATGTATTTATTAGATAACTAGCGGACGCCCGCGGCTTCGCCCGACTCAAGAAAGACATGGTCAGCTAAATAATTCGCAGGTCAATTCACAGAAACCGAAACTAACATCGACGACACAGTCATTATCCGCAGGCTGCACAGATTGTCTTTCTGTGGATGTTGAAGTTGTTAATGACGAAAATATTTAAATGTA
>DVZL01005758.1:0-11830 GCA_018236625.1 Lasaia peninsularis
TACCTATTCCTGCCGCCATAATGACATTGTCGTGTTCCGGTCCGGAGGGTAGGGTAGCCGGTAGACTCGCACAAAAGTCTAACAGTCATACCACAGGGCAGCGGCGCACCTACAACATCTATGGTGTCTATAGGCCACGGTTGTCTTACCATTAGGAGACCCGTGTTCCTGGTCGCTGTCTTATACTATAAAAAAAAAGTATTTCTTACAAATGGAAAGAGCTATGGCAGATTTTTAGTTCAAGGCATTGAAAGCGTCTTAAAATTTCAAGGCAACCAAAAATCTTAAAAAGTTTTTGACGCATTTCGATACTTCACTCATATTTAGAGAACTCCAGATAAAAAAATAGTAATTAAAAGTACAATTATCTAAATTCATTTCCCGTAGTGGCCATAATTGTAGCTTCAAGGTTGCGATCCTAAATAACTATTTTTTCCAACGATAGAAAAATATATTTTTTGATGTTATAGAGATTGGATCATAATATTTTTTTGCGAATAACCCGTGTTGGTCCGGGCCCTCTGTGTAGAATAGACCAACTGCCTTCCTACAGTGTGGCCATTACTGCTGTGCACTCCCTAAGGTATGCGCGGCGGTGAGAGACGAAGAATCGATACATGTCAGACAGATCTTACGATATCAGTTTGCATTTCTAAGGCAAGACTAGTGTCGGGACGTAGGTCGGAGGCTATCTATCTGTAATATATTATATTTATTTAGTTTTTTAAAATGTAACCCAAATATACTCATATTCTATCAAACATTATATGCACGGGATAAATAAGAACTAAACTTATAATCGAAACAGGACTTGTTTTGTTGAACATTTCTTATATTTACAAATTAAAAATGATTTGGCAATATTCACATCATTTTTAAATTCAAAGCTTTCTTTGTCTGCTTTTCTTTTCTTAAAATATTCAGCCACCTTAAAAATGACAGTCTTCACATCACGAGATAACGCACGACCCATTTTTGAATATTTATCTCATGTGCATCTAACATAGACAGCCCGATATAAATACACTACCTACCGCCACGAGCGTTGACGGCACACTGACAGCAGAGCGCAGCAGTAAATTTTCACCCCCCGTTTCGCCGCGCGCATACCTCAGGAAGTGCACAGAGTACTGGCCACACTATAGTCCGTGTTTTTATTTCATTAATTTATTTTTAAAATAACAGTAGCCTAAGCCATTCCTTATTACATTAGCTGTCTGCCATTTTAACTAGCTATCCCGGCGAATTTGTTACCGTCCGCACTTAGTGGCATAAGAAATAAATGTAGAACGAAACTCGAATTTTAGACTGACGGAACGGGATCATAAATATCCTAGTTCTAAGCTACCTCACTACCGATTATTACCCAAATCTGTTCAGCTGTCCTTGACTTATACATAGTGTAAATAACGCTTCTTTCCTAAAAAATGCTCTTTTGTTATATGTACCTGGTAAAAATACATTTTAGGTGCATGGTGCGTTACTAAGTAAACATTTAGTAAAAAGCGCTTATTTTATTGTTACATACAAACACTCCAATTTTATTTATTTATATAGATAAAATAAAACGGTAATTTATTTAATTACAAAGAACATTATATCTATGTTCGTTAAACGCTACATACTACGTGCTGTAAATCCATCTGTTTGTTCGCCTTCCATACCATAAAAAGTATATACTTGTTTCCAGTTGTTTCGTCAGCGGTTTGGAGAATGAGTTACCGTCCACAATGGCGTTCCAGCAGAACTTCAATGATGGCGCTTGCCTCACGGTGGCTTGGTCTAGCGGCAGGATACAACACTTCCCTATAGTTTACACATAAGCTTATTGAGTGACCGTTCTAAGAATCAAGATATGTAATAATAATTGATGATCAAACATACAGAATGATTGATTATGGTATGGGCTACTAAATCCAAAGGATTCGATTGGGGCGCTACTTTTTACACAGCAACTGCGATCTGAGCTCCGACACCGTGACATTCACTAGGTGGTAGAGTTTTGCAACGACTCACCATTGTCGTGTTCTGGTTTGGAGGGTAGGGTAGCCGGTAAACTTTATCACGCAAGAGGATTACCATCCCAGCCTCAGTTTGGCAACGCACCATTTCCACTTTTGTTGTCTATAGGCGAAGTGTATTTCTTACCATCAGTAAATCCGTCTGCTTATTTGCCCTTCAATATCATAAAAAAAATCTGTAATTTATCGGCTTCCCTTGGATGCAGACGTCAGGTGCTGGAAAATATGCTGTAAATTAAGCTTAAACCATTTTGTGATTGCGCCTAATATAAGTATATGCTGCAAGTATATATATCAAAATCTTGCGGCCGAATCAGACTGTGATAAATTTTCTTCAACCTTACTTATTTTGGAATTTGTTAATAATAATATCTTTATATTAATCATGCGAAGAATTCAAATAGAAAAATATTAAGTGTCAAAATTTCAACTTTCAAAATTGTGGTTTATTAATTAAAATATTTTCTTAATATATTTTCGTTTTTATTACGCTAATAATGAATCATTTTTTTTTGCAAAGACGTAAAGATATGATTTGAGACAAAAAGTTGCTTGATGTTTTTTTTAACTAGGACACTCAGAAGTATTGCATAAGTGCGCGTGAATAGATGCTAAAAAGATAGAAAATATTGTAAGTACATCTTCTATCTCTCCTCGTATACTACCGTAATCTTGATTCTCTTTCGTTTCCGTTGTCAGGTAGCCATATATAATAATAAATATTGAATGAATGAATGAATGATAATAAAAATTAAAACACATAATTTGCGTTATACTGCTTTATTACTTATACTTGAAGCGTTGTATGTATGCGTAGTTCGCGTGATCTTCAAATCATTTATTTTTAATGAAGGAGTTGATGTCAAAACTCTTGTAACATTCAAGGAGTTCTCAGCATTCATAAATACAAATGGTTTGTATTTTATTTCTCTCTCATTGTGAACATTTTCTCTGCGGCCATTGTAATCACCGTTGCAAAATTGAAAGGTGTGACACAATTTTTGATTTAAATCTTCCTTCAAATTTTCCAATTCTATTTCTGAGTTAACGCGTATATCGTCTTTGATAGTAAATACCACATCAGATTTAATTAAACTTATTTCATCCCATAGCGCCTTGTAAATATAATCCTTTGCTCGCGTCAATATGTTTTGAGTATATTTAGACAAAATTGCCATATTGGCATCCTTATTTTTACCTTTGTCCAATTTTAACTTTTTTGTCTCGTCAATAAATATACTAGTAACATTTGCTTCTGTGAAACCACTGACTCTTTTTAAAGCTGGTATGATACTGTCCTTAACTTGCTCATTTTCTAACGTAACATCTCTTTTATACATTTCTGCGTAATTACGCGTGACACTTGACGCTGTATCGTTCACTTTCTCATAGATATTAATTAAGTAATCTTGAAGTTCGAGTGAACATACTTTGAAATATTTACAATTAACTTTCTGTACATTGTTATTTTTTTCTACTCGAAAAATATTTTGATCTTTACCTAAGGGATTCATAATATTACATCTAACTATTCTTCGTTTAGGTATTTTATCGATATCATCTGATATGTAATTAAATAGTCTTAATACGTTATCTAAAAAGTTATTAAAATCTTTATTCGATGATTCTTGGTTTGATTTATATTTAATTAGATTCTTAGAAAAAGCTTTCTTTATGTCCTGCCACTCTTGATTCCAAGTGAACATTACGTCAATTTCATAAGTTTGTGAATCCCAGGATCGGAATCCTCTTTTCCAATCACATTTATTCTCGACCAGTCTGCTTATTAGACTGTCTATGGTTTTAACAATAAGATCTTTTGTTTTTTCGGTAACTGTTTCTTTGGCCAGTTTTGTTTGTATTTTTTCTAAAACTTTTTTATAATTCTGTATGTCTTCTTTCACTACTTCATTATTTTCTCTTAAATCTTTCTTCTCAGTTCCTGCCATTTTTAGAATTACCGTATTATCGTCATCTCTTTCTTTGATTTCATTTATATCCTTGTCTTGTAAAAATGGTTGTAATTCATTTAATTTGTCGTTGATAACTTTTTCTAATACCCGTTTATCTGCGTTTCTAAAGTTCCGTCTCTCGTTTTTGAGTATTGAATTAAACCGTCTAAAAAATAAATCAATGACGTTGGTAATAACTGATAGTTTTGGCAAATCACCTTTTCCTTGAATATTAAAAGACAAAACATCTACAATATACAACGAAACCCATGTTATTTGAACTGAAAAAAATAGGTGCTGTGTACTTTCTTGTCCTTAAATTTATTATTTTTGTCGTAATAAGTTTTTTAAGAAATTAAATATCTTATTAAAATTGTACCCTTACCTCCTAAAACTATTTTTAAAAATACCATTCCGTAATTCTATTTAGAAACGAATAAGTTTTTATATTTGATACATAAATTTCAAACGATTGAGACATATAATTTTATGACGAACATAAAATGTTCGACGATATATGAAATACTTAGTTTCATAAGTATACGATGGCATTTAGATTAAAACAAAAACTTTTAATATTATGTATTATTCAAAAGTATTTAAAGGATGGTACTGTCATAATTATTACAATTGTCATTACCACAACTAACATGAACTTATTCCCATTGTAATAGCACCAAAATTTAATATTTGATTATTTGTATTGTATTTTCAACAAAAACGTGCGATTTTAAAAGCTTTTATTTAACTTGCATTGTATGTATGTAAGTATGTATGTTCGGGTGGAATTTAAGAACTCAATTTTGAAGTAGATATCTTCAGACGATTGCGCTGTGATTTTGTATACACTTTTAGCTTGAACGACAATGCGCGATAAGGTTTGTGACGTCATTCTAAATTCAATATGTTGGACCAACCAAGATGGCGGAATAGTTATTTTTAAAGCACTTCTACAATACGGGTATCAAATGAAAGGGCTCGTTAAGAGCAACTCGAAAAATAAAAGCTTTTTCTCAAAACTTTTTTACTGTTAATTTATTTAATATAAAAATATGTAGGTAAGTAAATATGTTTTGTTATGTTGTTCTGTGTTCAATAAAGAATTAAATAAATAAAACAAATCTTTGTATGAAGAGAGTAATGAATGTGGAGAAAACTAGGCAAATACGCTATAAATGTTAGATTTGCCACTCGTTACAGTCCCGCCTTCATCGCATGGGACTTGGCAAGTAGTGTTTTAAATAATCATGACTTCTACCTTACGAAGAGGTATCGCGCATTTGAGTAATTATCAGCGTCCGTGTTTCATCTAGAAACACGGACGCTGATATTTATTTCTAAGCTAAGCTATTAACGCATTCACCGCATATATGCGTTTTCGTTACTTCCATCCAGTGCCTGTCCAGAAATATGTCTAGATACAATTATATAGTAACGTGTCAGTCGATATAAAAATTTTGGAATCCATGCTTCGAATACACAATAGTTTACAATAACTTCCAATCAATCTGGTACATTTACCAGGATAATATTCAACGTACAGACACAACTCTTGCGAAGTAGTAGTTTATATTTGCAAGATCTAATATTTCAACGTTATTGCAAAACGAGTATAAGGCAGGATAAGGTTTAAAAGGAATAAAAATGTCGAAATAAACAATAACTACATGTAAGCAACATATTTTATTAACAAATGTATAAAACGCACAATCATAGGGCTTAACTTTAAATCGTTTCCGCGCATAGCTAAAGCTAAACTAATATTGCAACCAGTATCACTTGCTATAATACGCCATATTTTACAACTTACTGATAAAAAAATATTTGTGATTCTAAAATTGACCAATCAAAACATAAAAATTCCATAAAATATTATTTATAAATCCGAGATTGACTAATCAAAATTGAATTTGTTATTAAATATCAAAATTTTTTTTATATAACATTTAAAATTCACGAATCAAAATTTAATTGGTCATAAAAAGGTTATTTTTGATTGTAAATTTGAACAACCATTTTTAAATTGTATCACAAAAGATTATATTTCTTGATTTGAAAATGGATCAATTTAATTTAATTCACAATTGATGTCAAAGTTTTACTTTTTTTGATAAAATTCTTGTCAAATTAATTGAAATCAATAATAAAATGTTATTTATTCTAATTACCCAACTATGGAGCTATAAAAGGGTATCCATGGTTATTATTATAGAATATGTTTAATTAGAGCACCGTGTTAATAAAACCATCTTGACTAATATGATATTTAGTATTTTATTACGTTATACGCTTTGATGATTAAAGACAATAATTATTAATCATGATACGCATTTTTAATCATGTTTTACATTTTGTCTTGAAAATCCTTTAAATCTGAGTATTATCTTTATCCTATAGGTATAACAATATGAAATATATTTATCATTAAGTCACAAAAATAGGCTTTCATCTTATATATTAAATGAAATATATTTCTAAAATTAAAAATAATAATTTTGATATGGTGTTTTTACAATAATACATTTTAGATTATTCGTTTATGATTTACATTTTTTACAAAAACCTTGAGTATAATACTAATCTTAATCTAAACTTACAAAATCTTTGTCTTATTCCTAAAGCAAACGACCAGTTATACAACTCGATCAGAAGTCCAACCATAGACATTTATCGAAATCGAAAAGTAATCGATTTAAATCTCCCGAAAACATTTTCGAAGAATACCTTGAAAATCTCCAATACGACAGCGACTAACAAAATGATATCAATATCAAAGAACGATATCAATATTATTTAAAAATAATGTGTATTTCTGTGATGTATGTACTAAATAGAGAAAGCGTCCGGTGTCAGTCAGTATAGATTCGGCACCTCAAACAAAATACGACCAGATTATCCACCATCCAACTGTCGTAAACTCCAACCCAGTTAATTAATTATTAATGAAAGGCATAAGAGACATTTTATTTCCTTCTGAAATAAACTTTATGCTTTAAGTAATAGAGGTGAAACTTAGTCTTAATCAGAAGACTATTGGTTTCAACATTTCTGGGGGGAGAGTGATTTTTAGAACTTAAATGGATTCCTGGGTTGAGTTGTCACAGTGTTACGTGCTTTATATAAGTTCTATTAAGCTCTTAAAAAATGTGAGGTTTTTAGAGATAGAATGTTTCGTAATTATACGATTCCAATAAAGGTTCTTGATAGGACTTCTTAACATTGAACCTCATAGTGAATTAGTACAAAAACTAGAATTACCAGACAAAAGTTGTACACTTTGTAGTCGTATACATAGGACGTCAAAATTACATTTTCGAAATAATAAATAATATTCATAAAGATAATGGTCCTATATTTACAGATTCGATATAAGTAATCTATCCTAAAAAAATAAATGTGTTTCCATACGTTCACTGTAATTTTAATTTAAAAACCTTTTTATCATCGTTATAATCTTGAAGTTCGATTTCCTCGTACGCTGGTATCGTTTGAGTGTAGGCACGAATGTAAATTGTAAGATGGTAAGAGACAACCGTGGCCTATAGACACTACAGATGTTGTAGTTGCGTCGTTATCTATGGTCGGGCTGTTAGACCTTATGTGCATGTCTAAATATGGCTACCATACAATGTAATAGGTAAGGCGGTGGATCTTTATCCGGGCGAGTTGCTGCACAGTACTCTACCACCAGTGGTCTTGTTGGAAGTGACCCAGTTCACAAACGCATGTCTGTAATGAGCTCCCTGGTAGGGAGGCAGATGGTCTATTATGCACAGATGACTCGGACCAACACGGAATATACATTTAAACGGCCATTTGTCATAAACCCGCCTGAAGACATTCGTAAAACCACCAACATGAGTAACAGACACCGGAGTAGGCGAAGATCAATCTTTAAAACTAGCACATGTTTTGAAAACTATAGGTGTGTCTTTAGTATGTTGGTATAAAAAAATGTAAGATCTTGTTTAGTTTGTAAAATACGCATATCGAATCCACAAACCCTTGGAGGAGCATTAAAGAACACGCCAATTTTTATACCTTAGTTATGTCTAAAGCATAAAAATGTTAACTTCAGTAGAGATACGGTAAGTTCTTATAGTTCTACACCAAGATTTATATTTGAAATAAATGGGAGATTGTCGTATTTTAATTTCGGATTAAAACTGTAAAAGCTACTAAAGTCATTTATATTTTTACACTAGCAACATCGACTAACCCTAAGTAAACTATTCCAGTAAATTTAACTTGCTGTTCGTCTTACGTAGTTGAGCTCGCCATGGAATTATTTTGGTTTTCTCATCTTCCTCGTCGCGCTGACCGTTTGATATCGCGTGACCTGGAAAGTGGGATTTTTCATTAGAACATTAAACTTTCTAGCAACCGCTTACATCAACTCAAAGAAATCGGGTAGTCAGAAATAGAGAATAAACATTTTCCGTAATGTTTGTCATACTCATAATGGTTTTTATTCCTTCCTTAAAGTTCCTTAAAGATCTCACTAGTTGTCCCGGATGTCTCATATTACATCTTTATATCACTCAGCAAACAAGTACCTATACAGCTCTCCTTAATAATGTTATGGGTGCTGCGTTGCTGTGTTATGTTTTTATTCATATTTGAAAATGCACTGACTCAAATGTCTAAAGTCTATAATCTATATGATAGCGTTAGAAACATATAAAAGAAAAAAGTCAAAAACACATAATATAAACTAAACACAGTATTATATATTAGCATTTATTTTCACATCCAAAACCAAAAACACATTACTTGTAATTGGAAATTATCTTGAAAAGGCCGACATCAGGCCTAAGACTTAAGTTTAAAATATTAATATGTGGAAGTTTCACAAAGTGCCAACAATGAAAAATATAGAAGTATTTGTTACTTTGTGGTGAGTGAGGTCTATACATCGGAACACGACAGCTCTGAGTTTTGTTTACCACTGCCGTGTTACCGTGTGGATTGTAAGGTAGCCGTTAAACATAGGTACTTATTCTTTTGGCTGTTAATCCAGATCTAACGCTCAGATTAGTAACTTTTTTAAAGTCGATTAGAATGGTTATCGTTCTTTAAAATTGTTAAAATATTAGAATGGCCTACCATTAGTGATATCCGTGGAGAGTTTGACCTCTGAGGGCGCCCGCGCGGGGTGCGAGGGCATGTCGTAGCAGAGGGTGATGTTGTCGATGGACAGCGCGCGCCCGCCGTTGGGGAATCCCCGCCAGCCGCCGTTCATCGCCTTAACCTCGCTACCGTCTTCCACTTTCGGTGTGTACAACGATTGTCTGGAAATAGGTAGTACACTCTTAAATCGATTTACGAAAACATTGTTTTCTACATCTTTCATGTTCGGTAAATAGGTCCTCATTACCCTCAAATGGGTGACCAATTAGAGCTTTAAATATCGAACGGCGTAGCTCAATTTCGTTATTGAAAAAAAATTAGAATGTTCTTTACTTGGTTCTTTTTAATAAAAAAAAGGCGGGAATAGAAGACTTTTACTTTAAATGTTTTAGTTTTTGAGATTTTTTATGTTTACGTGATAATTAGGAAAAAACATGATCTCTTCAAGCGATGAAGATATAAACTGACTTCCGATTCAAAGAAAATGGAAGACAAATCAGACGCAATCAAACAAAAATTAACAGACTTCTTTGACCACGTCGTCTTCAACAATCGTTTTAACCAGTAGCAGCCTTACCTTAGCCGATTTTCAGCCTCTTCTCTTCTGGCCAGCAGTTGCCTCTTCCAGGCCGGTATCGCGGCCGCTCTGCGCCTCTCCGCCTCTCCAGCCAACTCTCTCTCCAAATCCTTTCTCGCCTTCTCAGCCACGCGCCGCGCCAGCATCTGCCTCTTCCACGCCGGGATCACGTTCCCCGCGGCATCCCGCTCCGGAACCTGGGAATATCCCTTCCATCGACCAGCCGCCCGATATTGAACGAGTGTCCTCATTCAGGTATGTCCGAAATTGGACACATTTACTTACAACTAATGGATTTAGAGACTAAGCAAACTCAAGTTTATAAATATTCAGATCTTTTTAAATTACTTTTCTTGTAATAGGTAGGTACGATACCACAATTAATTCAAGAAATTAACAATTTAGGCACAATGTTTGCTATGATAGACCCTAGAGTAATTTATAAATCTAAATGAAATTATATTTAGTATTGCAACAGTATATTGATTATTGACCAATCTAATTCAACATTTTTAGATATTTACTATATGGAATACTAATCATTTTGTTTTAATTGTCGATATTTCGGTCTAGTCGTGAAGTAAGTATTTCGTACAACTATCTCAAAATAATATAAAAAAACGAGCGATGCTAGAGACGAGCTTGTATAAAAATCGGTATTTATATTTGTATGTACTGGTTTCTCCGAAAAGGCTTTAGCGATATGACGAATTTTTATATTTAGATCCCCTTCTTAATCTCTCCTTCCTCCGTCTTCTCGTGAAAAAATGCATTTCAGTTAAATCTGACAATAGATGGCGCTAAACTATATATACCTAATACATGGCCGACCGCCTCGTTGGCCGAGCGGATAGCCTACTCGCCTAAAAACTACCGACAAACCGCGAGGCTCGGGTTCGATACCAGACGTCGACAGATATTTATGTGATGAACATAGATGTTTGTATTTCTAGGTCTGAGTATAAATTTATTCTGGTATCTATTTAAGGATTTTTATGTGTATGTATCGTTGTCTAACACCCATAATACAAGCGTATAATTTGCTTACTTTGGGGTTAGATCAATTTGTGTACATTGTCAAAGAATATTCTAAGTAGCTTAACTTACGATCCGGAATTATGCAGTAAGTAATAAATTACCACTTTTCCTCTACTTATTGTAAAATTACGACAAAAACAATATGCGTACGGACAATACGTATAACGGATAATCCATAATATATCACGTCTCGTGATCTCAAGCGCTAGTTTATAAGATATATGACCAACCATCAACTCCCGCTACGTACGAACACAACTTGTATTTATCTCCACTTCTTACATCACACGCGATCTTCGGTGACCGTGACACCAACGGTATACGTCGAGTTAATCACGACAAACAAGGGATGATTAACTCCATAATTACTAATGATTATCAATGATTAAAGGATTTTGATAAGTTAATGGGATTTTAATTTTATAATTAACGCAGTAACCCGCAAAAACAATTTCAAGTTCATTGTCGTGTCATATAGGTAAAAGACATTTTTTAATTTTGTTCATATTTCAAAAGTGTAATGAAACTATCGCCATTACATTTATACGAAACTCTCTCTTAGTAATTGCCGAAGAAATAAAAAAATATATACAAAAAGGCAACAAAAACATTTAGGCAAATTGAGAACGTTTTGAAGTCGGTTAAAAACTTATAATTTCACGAGTTTCATAAATCGTTGTTTAAAGCAATAGTAAATAAAATATATGGAGAAAGATCAACCCACAATGTGAATACGTGGGGATTTATAATCTATATCTATAAAAATAAATGAAATGTGAGTATCTGCATGTAATATTGAAATAACCGCTTTTTACTAAGTGCATGTGTATATTAATATGTATGTAAGTTTACAAGGTACATGTACCAAAATAACATTTTATGGAATTTTTGTCTGTCTGTTTGTACACGCTAATATCTAAAACAGCTGAACCTATTT
Source organism: Lasaia peninsularis (assembly GCA_018236625.1). Lineage (NCBI taxonomy): Eukaryota > Metazoa > Arthropoda > Insecta > Lepidoptera > Riodinidae > Lasaia > Lasaia peninsularis. The sequence continues at coordinate 11,656 of DVZL01005758.1, forward strand.
TGACGGGATTTTCACTAGCAGATAGCTAATGTAATAAGGGACGGCTTAGGCTACTTTTATTTCTGAATTTTATTTTAGGAATGTATAAAATAAAAATAAAAATAATCGCCTCTGTGGTGTAACGGTACAGGTGTCGCCTGTTAAGACCGTTAGCCACGTGGGGTCCCGGGTTCAA
>DVZL01005759.1:0-11830 GCA_018236625.1 Lasaia peninsularis
ATATTACGTTACTCGGACTTTGGAAATTGCTTTCTGCATTTACTCATGAGTTTACCGAGCGATTAGCTTACTTTCAACTTTACTCAGACATGGTGAAAGAGGCCCTAAGCGTTTACTTATCTGTAGCAAAAATCAAATTTACAAATGAAACAATAAGGTCCCTTTTAGTATGAATCGAATTAGTTTACGCGAATTCAATAATTTAAATACATATTTCTTTTTATTGCGAATGTAAACAGCCTTGATTTTTCTGTAAATCACACTATTCTTTCGTAACACTATTATGATCTATATGTAGACACTAACAAAAAAATAACTGGTATAATTATTGTCCATAAATTAGTTTTTGTCTTAAATGAATGATAATAGTTCGCTTATAATTATTTAAATGTAGGTTTTCGCACATGTAGCCTAAAAAAGCCGGATCTTAGAACCGATTAGATCTTAAAACCATATATTTTTTGCACTTTGGAAACGAATATAAAGCTATTACTCAAAATACGTCACATTATGGGACTCAATATTGTCGGATAATCGTAGGTGCATAAGCATGTACTATTACATATATTTTTACATTGTATGAAAAACAAACGCAAAGGTTTTCAAGTCAAAAAGGATATGAACATGGAATTGCCAAATTTAAAATAGAAAGAGATGGCGATATCTTCCATCGATTTCATGTAACGAAATGATGAAAAATGCAAAAAAATATATTAATGAATACGCTATTCTAGCGTATTTAAGTAATCAATACGCAGAAGATATTTAGTTCATACAAAAGCTTATCCCCTATTTCCCCCCTGGGACTTGAATTTATGGAGGGCTAAGCGTTTCGTGCGTAAGGGATCCGCGATGATAGGTACATCAATCACTTCTGGTTTATAGAGATAGATAAGATTGCGTTTCTTAAAAAATACAAACCAAGTATGTAGGAATCGTGCTTGACACTAGATACTCTGCCTACCCCACAAGGGACGAAGATCAAAGATATGTAAGCATAAAAAAACTATTTGGTATTTCATTTACTTCGCTTCATACACTGCAATTTGCTTAGTATGACGTTTTTTGCGAATCGAACCATCGAGAGAATTTTATCGAGTCGGCGATTTAAAAATGCAAAAACTTCAAATTAATGGTGTTGAATTTGCGAAGCAAGAACGTAACTAATTTACGTCTATGATTTAGTTCCTATTTATGCTTAATTTAAGATGTAGTGTTAAAAAACCAAGAAGATATTTATAGGAGGGTATATCAGATGAAAATGAAATTAATATCTTTATAACTCATTTTAGAACCTCGATACACGCTTCTAATTTCCATTTTGGTAGTCCAGGTTCGAACCCAGATATGTACTGAGTTTGAGTTTCTTATATATACTTATGAGTTCAGAGTGCTCTTACGGTGAAGGAAAACACTATAGGGAAGCCCGGGATTTGTATCCGATATGGCTACGGACTTGCCATCTGTCGGAGGCGAATATGTACCTCTACGTAGTACGTACCCTGTTGGGGATATAATGTCTGTTTTAAAAATTAAAATAATCGCACTCCATAGAGGCACATAAGCACTGTTTACGCTTTGAGATAGGATGTGCTCTGATATATCTAATTAAACTCTGATTTCTCTATCATGATCACATAATCTATGAAACTGAAGAAATAATTATAGATGAACGACCACTCAAATAATTTATAATCCTATGCACGCTGCTGGTATACACGATACACATACCAAAATAACATTCTCTGTCTGTCTATACGTCTTTTTATTCCGGCAAATCTCTGGAAACTCTAGTAAAGCTATTTTAGAATTATATAAAATACTTAACTTCAAATGCGGACGAAGTTGCAAGCACAGCTAATCTTAATATATTATATTATGTATGTTACGTACTAAATGTTGTCTGTGGTTTCTATTTCCAGACATAAAACTAACCCTCGCCCCCGTACACATGAAATAAGGACAAACAAATAACCATTTGCATTTATATTAGGACTACCTTTTGCCCGTAGCTGCACTCGCGTTAAATTTGAGGTAACACTGTTCCAATTTATTTATTTAAAACACAGAAGAGAACTCTGAATAGAATATTATTTTGATACGCTACTGCAGACTATATTATAATATGTCTTTCCATTTGGGGGTAGAATGTAATGAATCACACAAAGTTCCATTCCCCATTTTAGGGGCTGGGGGTAAATTTCATAAAAAAAGCTTCATACAAAATTATACTGCCCCTTCTAGGGAATTGGGGGATAAGAAAGAGACAAAAAGTAGTCTATGTTACTCTCTATCTCTTCAATAATTATTTCCACTTAAAAAATCACATAAATTCGTCGCTCCGTTTTGCCGTGAAAGACGGACAAACAAACACTCCCATTAATGTATTAGTACGAATACCGTAATGCAGGTTTGACGTCACAAACGCAGGTCAATGAACATTGTACTGAGGAAAATACCGCTGAGTCAAATCGACCAACTTTCGCTTGTTGCTTGATAATATCGCTTTGTCTAAACATTGACTGGTTTGCAGTTTGCACAAATACAAAAGAATTCAAAACTCAGCATCTACGTATATTACGTCAAAACCTATGATAAAAACATGAAGATAAAGGTGCTGGACGTATTTTAAATTAGCTGTGACCATTCATATGCGTTTGAAAAAAAAATTAGCTGAAATTACTCTTTATTAGATCAGCCAGTGGAATTTTCGTCAAACCCGTCCAGCAGTTCCAGAAATTATCCGGAACAGTCAGACAAAAAAAATTGTAAAAAAAATGTTATTCTCATTACATAAAATTATTAAATATGTTTTATTTATGCGATGTATACACACATATGCATATAGTAAAAAGCGATTATTTTAATATTTCAAAAACACACAAATTTTTTTTGTATGGACGAAAAATCTCATATACCTACTTTTGATTGAAAATTATTTTTTGAATAGCCAACCAACCGGTTATGCTTTATTAGCCGGTTTTGCTTTTTACTGCACCATATCCATTAAGTTACCTACCTCAAATTTTAGCCCTGATAATGAAGTTACTTGAATTACAAAAGCTGTTATGAAAATTACTTAAGTTGGCACTTAGCCCTGATGATACTGTGAAATGCGAAACCGGTCGGTAATTTTAAAAATAATTTTCAATTATAAGTTTTATGTAAAAATTTCATGCGTCTTTTCATTTAAAATGTAGTTTACCAATTTCCAGTTTCACCAAGATTCACGACAAAAAATATAGAATATAATATATAAAGTTTCCATTTAAATTTAATACCTGTATTGGATACGTAGTATTTAGCCACTTCACTCTAAATTTGGCAACCCTTCTTTTTCAGGGTACCATACCCAAAGGGTAAAAACTGTATCCTATTACTAAGACTTCGCTATCCGTCTGTCTGTCATCAGGATGTATTGCTGTTGCCGCTATAACAACAAACACTAAAAATGAAATAATATAAATATTTAAGGGTGAAATTCACATTAAACGATATTCCTGAACCACTGATATCTATTTGTTTTTCGAGAAACTAACATTTACGCATATGTAGGTGATGTAGAAAGATCGATATATTGTTGTCAAGATCTTAGTTTCCATATTAATCAATAGATGTCGCAATAAATAGTGCTATCCATGTAAGCAGGTGATACTTAAAATGTGTCGCGTAAGATCAAAGATGTAAGACGAATTATGAATTAATAAATAATTTCTATAAATTCTAAACGCATTTTTGCTGTTTTTGTAGTTGATAGATGTGTTACGGTACCCTTAATGCGTGAACACCACTCGTACTTGGCTGATTTTTCAGTTTTGTTGAGTTAACAAAGTAAAAACAAACTGACCTCGCCTAATAATGAGAAAGCCGGCCCTATGATAGATAGAATTGTTGTTTGTGTAACCTCCTCAATAGTTTTATGAATAAAAAATCATATTTTTTTGTTTAAACGTATTTAAAAATTACGGAAAAAAAACATCAAAAGTAACACGACATTTAAATTAATAATCGTTGTCAACACTTAAAGTAAAAATTCATAAAACATGTCAACGTAAATGGAATATAATTATTATAATACGTTAAAATTGAAAAATAGTAATAAAACATGCTAAAGAGACAAAGAATAGGTAATCATTACATTTAACGTAATTTAAATTAATCACAAAACATTATAAATCTTAAAGGAATCTTCATAATTACTTCAAAACACGGGAAAAAATTATCATAAAACTTTAACTAAAAAAAAGAGCAAGTGCGAGTTGAACTCGCACACGAAGGGTATCAAACTGCGTCTCGAGTACTTTAGTGTATCATCATGTATTTCCTTTAATAAAACTAAATTATTAATACTCGATTTGAAATTATGCACGGCGATCTACCTAAATATACATAGCGAGATCTATTGACTGTCGGGAAACGACTTGGCAAAAATCACATTTGTTGTAAAGGATTTCACTTAATTCTGTTTTTTTTTCGTATTTATTGTTATACTCAAAGATGATGTATTTCTGCTGCCGAGAAATACATCATCTTTGAAAAATTTAAACCGTCAGGCAGACAGACGGGCAGTAGAGTGTTAGTAATAGAGTACCGATTTGCCCTTTGGATGCGGAACTCTAATCATAAAAAATTGTCAATGTTTCTGCAAATTCATACACATGTAGAATATAATAACTAATAAACTTTGACATACAAAAAATTGAGTTTGAGATTATCTTTGGATAACGTTTTTTTATGGTTACTAGCTGTACCCACGACTTCGTCCGCGTTTTTATTAAATTATTTTATACTTTTCTAATCTAAAAGTATTTTAAGCCATTCCTTATTACATCAGCTGTCTACCAGTGAAAGTCCCTTCAAAATCGGTTTAGCCGTTTCAGAGATTAGCGGATACCTACACACAGATTAGACTAGTCGGTAGAATTAATTAAATTTATTTGTCATTAGTTTAACAAGCCTTGATAAGCTGTAAAAAGTGAAACCGGTTAGCTAAAGTGATATTATAAAATAAAAAAGTGTAGACTAGTACAAGTGTGTTTTAAAAGAAAAAGTGCATATACAATGTAATTCCATCAAGTGTCGACGATGGAAAGTATAAATTCTACACTACATATTTGTAACTCGAGAACGGCTGAACCGATTTGGCTAAAAATCTTTTTAACCCGCTTTTTAACAATTATTGGTACAACGAATCATACAGCCGGTCGTAAGGATCATTGGTAAAATTATGCTCTATAAATTATTAAAATAATGTTTATGCACTTATTTGTAGTCAAAATATCCAATGTAATTTAAAAAATGTATAAAAACGAAAAAGATTACTTATGAAAACAATTTTTAATTTAATACTTGTAATAGCCCCATCTAGCAGCCTTTTATGGAATTAACTATTGATTCCATAGTTATTGAATGAGTCGCATGGTATTCAGAAACACTCATACTCATAGTCTTCAAATTCGTTTTCGTCTTCATCGTCGACATTCATTTTCTTCACTGCCAGAGTCACGCAGATAGTCGAACGCGTGCAAAATCTGACGACGTTGAAGGCGGGGAAGCCTGTGAGGGCGGAGTTCCCTATGGGATGGGGTAGATGGCCTTGCTGGCGTAGATGGCCTGCCGGCGTGGCAATGATCGGTGTCGTGGCAGGAATCCAAGGCTAAGGAAGTAAGGTTATAATTAAATAGGAAAACTGACCATAAATTTAACTCTAATAAACGTATATATTGACACTTACTACCACTCTGCCTTCAATATGTTTCGCTAAATATGGATCCCCAATAATATTTAGTGGCCGCCAGATGTTTGACACACATTATATATGGGAAACAAGTGGCGGGGCGCGTCAATGGTAATATCTGGGGCGGATATCGTGTTGGAAGCGTCCACGGGAGCCGTGCGTTCTTCGTTGTCGATCAGTTCCATCTTAGAGAATAAAAAAATATTTAAGTGTATAGCTTTGTTTACCAAATAAATATATATTTATATATACAAACCCCTTATAACATCGTTCGTAAAAATCAAGTGTTGATAGTTATAAGATGAGAAATTATTATTAATTTCATTTTTTCTCCTACCTCCGTATAACGGAAGACTCGAAAAAAATAAATTCGTTATCAAAAGCTTACATTGCATAGTAAATAATACTACATGGACATCAAATCTCCATAAAACATCATACTGTATGTAAATAATGCAAACACCAAAATGGCGGCTATTGTTTTTTTCGAAAAAACAGATTCATACTTGAAAATAGATTATATAGCTCATTTACACTTTATTTACACATATTTTGTCTACAAACAATAATTTCAATAACATATTTTGTGAGAAAAATAATATTTACTGACCAATTCCTCCATATTTCACTTAAAACAAAAGAAAAACTTCATTGCGACGTTATTACTCTCAACGACAATTATTAACGACTAATATCAACTTAAAAATTTTGAACTTGAACTACTCAGAGCCAAAGATGTTACACCTATGGGTAGCTTATATTCTTACCTGTTCATAAGTTTGTAAAATACAAGCGAAAATACAACAGCTCAGATAAAGCTCTGTATGAGTCTTCGTATCCATACTATTTAATGTGCTTACACTAGAACCATCATCATGATCTTCTAAAATTTTTGATGTTAATGAATTCACCGCATAACAAAAAGAGTCCACGGGATTATTGCACTTTTTTGAAGGCATTTTAGGCCTCACGACACATAAAATACGTTATTCCTTTGCAAAGCGCACGCGCACACTGCCGTTGACAGTTTGTCATTCCCGCTTCACACCCACAGCCTCCCCTGCCGCTCTCTTGTATCTTATATGCAACGGCTTCTTGGTTAATTAAGGTTATCTCTATTCTTAAACCAAAATTTTACTATATCACTCAGATTCAAACACGTTTTTCGAAAAAAATGTACTACACTGTTCGTGCACACACTGTGACAATGTGATAAAACCTGTTACCTATTTCAAGATGTTATTTAAAAACACAATTTACATTGTTGTTATTTATTTATTGATTTAATAAAAGCCTTTATAATCGATGCTCGAAATTTATCTATTTATTCACTCTCGGTACATAGTAACTGCTTAAAAAGAATACAAATGGCCCCCATTTGCAGCTATACATGCTCTGCAGCGTCGAATAAATGAGCGCTTAAGCCGTCGACCAAATCCGCTTTCGTTGATCTTCCTAGCTGCTGTCAGAACTCTGGTTCTCAGTTGTCCAATACTAGTAATTTGTTCTTTATAAACGTCTTCCTTTAAACATCTCCAATAAAAAAAATCCAAAGGATTTAGGTCTGGGGAGCGTGGTGGCCATAATATTGGACCTAACCGCCCTATCCATCTGTTTGGATACGCCGCATTAAGGTGCTCTCGTACTCTTACCGCATAGTGAGCGGGGCAGCCATCATTCTGGAGCCACATGCTTTCTCGGATCTCTGAAGGAACATTTTCCAAGAGCACTGGTAAATTAGTGTTTAAAAAATAAAGATACCTTTCTGAGGTCAATGTTTCTGGCAGTTAGAATGGACCAATTATTTGTCCCTTAATAATGCCGACCCAAAGATTTATTTTAAATTGATGCTGCGATCGATCTCGCCTTATGACATGCGGATTTTGTAACTGCCAGCTGTGTAAGTTGTGCATATTTAAATAGCCATCTTTTTTGCACGATGATTCGTCGCTCCATAATATTTTATTAAAAAATTGTTCATCGTCTCTTATCCTGCGTAGCATTTCTCTGCAAAATCTCACTCGCAGAGGATAATCCCTAGGTAATAAAGTCTGTACCCTTTTATAGTGATACGGATGCAATTCGTGTCTTTTTAAAATTCGATGTACAGTTCTAGTCGACGTACCAGTTGTGCGAGATATGGCTCGAACTGAGGTTGAAGGATCTTGACTTACTAGATTCAATACCTGTTCGTCGTTATGTAACCGTGGCCGCCCTTCTCTTGCACCATCTACGCCTGTGCCAGGTATCCTCCCCTCGGTATATGCGTTGTGCACTCGCCCAAAAACCCGGTGGTCTGGATGTCTTCTATCGGGATATCTCTCCCTATAAAGCCGAGCTGCTTCTCTACCAACACCTCTGCATTCGCCGTAAATAAAGTGCATGTCAGCATATTCGCGGGGTGTGAACTGAGGCATTATTATTCGTTTGTCCAAATCGTTATGCAAACCAAAGTCCGGTAAACGTAGCCAAGAATGTTAGGTATCACCAAAACAACAAGTCCAAATCACTAAACAAATCAAACAAAGTCTAAGGGAATACAAGTAACAGCGGAGATAAATAGAAAATGATTACAGACGAAACGCATAAGACGCACAGGACCGTACTGAATTTTGAAATGCGTAGCACTTAAATGTTTGAAAGGAAAGAGACAGCAATAATAAACTTGACCCATTCTTTAAAACTATCCCATTATTTAACTACGCATTAGACGAAAGCGAAGCTATTACTTGTGAGAGCTTCAATAGGTTTTTTGTTAACGATCCAGTACCAGCGACCCTTTTTCTACCTGAGACATGTTTGTTCAATTTTTGTAACTAGCATCACACGTCGAAAACGTATAACTACGTATAAATCGTACGTCAGTAACGAGTTACATTTTTAATACTATCAGTGTTCAAATGGGTAAACATAACATTTTATCACATTATGTCACAGTAGTAGCAACTTATTGGTATCATTTTCCAATACAATGGCAATAACATTTTTTTTATTTTCGGAAAAGAGGATTATTATACAGTTTTATAATCGGTATTTCATAAGCATATTTTTAAATGTATGGGCACGAACAGTGTCGTACTTTTTTTTTTCGAAAAACGTGTTTGAATCTGAGTGATATGCTAAAATTTTGGTTTAAGATTAGAGATAACCTTAATTTTTTTTCAAAGTTTCGGATTTCAATTAATATTTTTTTTATGTTATAATAGCTCATGTATTCAGCATGAAAAAACAAAAAACAGAAATTAAAAATAATATTTTTTGATGAAATTACGGCCATGAAAAAAAGACAATTTTTTTTTCTGAGACCGATTGACGGAATGGGTTAAAATTAAAGTATGTTATAGGTACCTACCAGAGGTATCATACCCTTAACGATGGACCACTATTTACGTCACACCCTGTATGTTAAATAACTTAATAAATAACTAAATAAAGATATATAGTAGATAGAAGTACATCAATTCATATTCATTAGAGCATTTTCAGGATGCTTTAATCTATAAAAAAAGATCTAATAATCGAAGTAATATCTGAAACCTAAACTTACTCCAGCGTTTTTTATTTTCACAATATTTGCCCTTCCACGGGTAATCACAACCGTTAACTAAACCGAGACCACTCCCTGCGAACACGAGGCCATTGGGACAGCTCTTGTGAACTGATTTACCATTCACACACTCCCAATACTTATCGCAGTACGAATTATCAGCGACCGGAAGGTTATCCTCACAAGGGTCTGTAAAAATGTAAAACACTTCAATTTGAAAAAAAAATAGTTATAAAGTATAATAAATATCTTTTATTATTTTTTAATTCAACGTAAGTTCCAAGTATTGATGGATCCAAAAAAAAAACCAACATAAACCTTGTTTATTCTTACTGCTATAACGACATTGTCGTGTTCCAGTCGGACTTCTCCAGTTGAATTTTACGACGTAGGTACTACAAATATTGTGGAATAGTACAAGTGTGTGTTTTTGAAGGAAAAAGTGAAAGAAATATACCTAGTATATTTCTTGTCATTGACGGCGAATATTACGGGTCTCCTGATGGTAAGAGACATCCGTGGCCTTTGAACACTAAAGATGTTGAACGTGCGATTCTGTCTATGGTCGGGCTGTTAGACCTTATGTGCAAGTCTACCAGCTACCCTACACTCCGAACCGGAACACGACAATATCATTATGGCGGCAGGAATAAGTATGGCGGTGGATCCCTACCCGGGCGAGTTGCTGCACAGCATTCTAAAACAAGTGGTCATGTTGGTATTGACCCAGTTAACCTATGCTCACCTCTTACGAGCTGCCTGTTAGCAAGGCCTCTAATCTACAACGAAACTATACGTCCTACTACAATGAAACTCACAAAAAAAATAACCAGCATGAACGTAAATAAGATAAAAGCGGCTAATTTCAGATTTGTAGTCTCCGAAACCGGTGTGTTTGTATGAATTGCATAGAATAGCACTCGTGACACTTTACATTCGACACTCTCTGCCAAAAGCACAAGGAATTTAGCGTGAAGATATGTCACAACTCACATGGTTTCTTGCAAGTGCTGTTTTTATCTGGTATGTCGCAAACATGTGTTACGTTATTATAGATGAAGCCCTTCGTGCATTTCGTCTCAGTGGATGTGCAGTTCCAACAATTCCAGTACCGATCACAGGATTCATGCTCGAACATTCCAAAACACCATTTGCAATTCTTTGTTAATGCTGTTGGTCCATCTGGAAAATGTTATGTACAACGTTAGTTAGATGATTGTTACTTTTCTTATTATGTATTTAATATCTATGTATCTTATTATATATTATTTATTATTATTTATTACTTTTTTTTTATGTGATAGGTAGCAAGCCTATCTCCACTCCAGGTATATTCCAATCCCGGGCACTGTAATGCTTACTCAGAATAATCTGAAAAACATCTAAGAAATGTTGTCCGACCTGGGAATTGAACCCAGGTCCCGGGCAGTTAACGGCCTTAACAGGCGACCTTAAATTGCATCAAGGCATTCTTTCAAGTTTCATTGCATCGTAAGAAAAAGAGGAGACCACTCCAACCACGACTAATTATATACACAAAGGATATAATTATAAATAATATGTACGATAATAAGGAATATGCACGTGTCTTTTTTATTTTTTTAAACAATACTTCAAGTAATTATATAACTGAAAAAAATATAACACCTACAAAATAGTGATAAATAAGCTAAAAAATTAATTTGGGTTTTATTACAGATTAAGTCTTTTTTATATTAGAACTATTATATTTTATTATACCTTGAGTGTTACTTCAGATGGTAACTGTCTTATGAATTTACCCGACGGGCTCGATTTATTGGCGGTGGCCGCCCTATCTATTATGCGTAGCCCTAAAGTAATAACTACATAGTACGTTCGCGTTAATAATGCAGTTCTTCATCAGGGCAAAGGTGTTAGAATTACTACCTGGGTGACCGAGCTTTGAACTTGGTAAATCTTTTTTGTCACTGTTTCACCTGCTTGGAAAAAATGCCATCTGACACCAAGTCTACGAAACCGGTGTCGGTACTATTTTACACCAAGTGATACTGATAGAGTTATATACTCGTAGATGTCGTTGTTTGCAATTTCATAAGACCTAGGCCTATCTAGATCATTTTTACCCCCCGAAATTCCTAGGTACTAAATATCGAAACCAAAAGAGCCGTTTTAGATATTGCCGATATAAATAAATAAATATATAAAGAATTGCTGGTTTAAAAGTATTAGATTAGTACACAACCGTTCCGTTTGAAAGAATAACTTCAACTGATCATTGTGACCTTGACTTTGTAATGATTATAAATAATTTGATTGGTTTATCAGCTTCATTTTCGGATGATTTAAACATTGTCGTTTTAGCGTGACGTCACCGTCCACCGGGAAGTGAGAACAATAATTTGTCAACGATGTGAAATTAAGTGAAGTGTTATCACACTTTACTTAATTAATTTCACAATATATGTAATAAATATTGTTTTGTCCCTTTGTGCGAAAATTTTCATATTATGCCCAAAAATACAAAAATAAGGATATCAATTGACATGGCGTTGACATTGGACCGT
>DVZL01005760.1:0-11830 GCA_018236625.1 Lasaia peninsularis
TGCATGAAGAGATTGATGAATGTGGATGAAGCTAGGCAGGTGTGTAGGGATCGTGACGTTTGGCACTCGATACTCTCCGCCTACCCCGCATGGGACCTGGCGTGAAGCTATGTATGTAAATTGCTTATACGATGTATCTCTTAAACTATTTATCCGACAAAAAAAATAACATTTTTTTGTTGCAAATTAAAATTTCTTCAACTTTGGTCCAGTATTTTTTTGTCGTAGAACTATAAATAAAAAAGTTATAATCGAAAATTCGAGAAAAATTATAGGTATATTTCGTTTTAACTTTTTTTATTATTTTACAAAAAAAATATATCCAGAAGACTGGGGCTGGAAAAAAGTGGAAAATTATTGATTCTAGTGCCAGTGAACCTCTTTTTTTGTCTAATCTAACTTTTTATGTCAGATAAATAGTTTAACACATACAGTGTAAAAACCATTTCAACCTCTATTTTTAAGATGGCGGCCGTGGGACAAGGGTGGCGAACCCACAAACTTGGTTTTAGCTTTACACCCCCGCCCTACACGTCAAAAAAATAAAATTGCGTCCTCTAAAAAACACAAGATAAAGTCCAAAAAATGTAACATTTCAATGGTCTTTAAAAAAACTGCCATGTTTTTAGTGTAATAATTGTGAGGATAATCAAATAATATAACTTCAAAAATAATTAGAATTTGGTATAATGAAACAAGTTTGTTGTTGTAATGTGATTTTTTGTGGCTTAAGTTCCTACTCAGTGATTAAATAAATATCGCCCGCTTTGAATAAGATCATCATTTTTTAAACTCATTTTGATCTGCTAAGTAGTACATTATACATAAAATATTGTTAAACTATATAGTTTTCGAGTCTTTGTGCAAAATCTGTGATATATAGGTAAGCTGTGATATTGTTTACTCTTCTTGTATATATTAAAATATATAGGTACAAAAAGATTATGCCTATTTTTAACATAAACTAGCTGTATCCGTAAAAATATTATCCGTGACTTCGTCCGCGTTTTTATTTAATTAATTTATATCACACATTTTAAAATCAAATTTTAAGATAAAAGTAGCCAAAGCCGTTCTTTATTACATCAGTTGTCTGCTATTGAAAAATCCCGTCAAAATTGAGCCAGCCGTTTCGGAGATTAGCGGGTACAAACAGACAGAGAGACAGACAGACAAAAATTGTAATAAATATTGTTTTGGTAAATATACCTTGTAAACATCCATATGCATTTATTAAAGATAGGTGAAGCTGCTGTTATTATGTCAACTACGAACTAACCGTGTGAAGCCGGGTCAAGCAGCTAGTTAAATGAACTTGCAATTAAATTTTACAAAATTGCAAAATAAAATATATATAATCTTTATTATAAAAAAAAATAATTTATGAATAATTTCCACAATATAACAGCTACTATTCTAAGACAGTTAAGTCAATGTAGATAATATAGATCATGCAGCAAATTACATGATTGTGGTGTAGACAATGAAATACTAATACATAGAAATACTTAAATAGATACCTGAAGAAATTTGATAAGCATTCAGACACAGAAAAGAGATGTATAAGTCGGTAAAGGAACACACGCTGTGACATTAGGCGTATACGCAAACCCCTCGGGACGAAGTATAAATTTGAAACTGTAATTGGTCCTGTAATCCTACTAATCAACAGTTATATTATAAAGGGGAAAGATTTGTTTGGTCAGTTTATCATCAAAAGTGTAAAATAAATGTAAATATAAATAAAATAATTGAAAGGAGAATGCAAGGGATGTAACTATGATGGAATATTGTGAGACGCTCAAGGGGGTTTTAGTTCTGAAAGAGGATTTACGAATTAATTATTCTCGCTCCGCAACATTGTATGAATGCATCAGGCTATGGGCCGTAGAGTTTACTGCGATTTTATAGATCTCGAGAAAGCGTTTGATAGGGTTATGCAAAAGAAACTTTGGGACATTTTAACAGATCATGCTGTCCAGTCTATGGACAGAAAGTAAACCGTAGATGTAGTAAGAGAAAAAGGTGCTGGTGTGAATTGAACGCTTGGTAAGCTACTTCAAAGCGAAGTGCTGAGTTATTGTAGTCAATTCAGTGCTTATCCTAATGTTACTTTTTTGAAGTGTGAGTTGGGTATTTCAGAAGCAACATGAAAGTAAGATAAATGGGGTAGTAATTCGTGCGCGCTGCAACGTTTTTAGAACAACGCAGTCCGCTTTCGTAATAGTAAGATCAGAGAAAGAGTGGAATTGAAAGAAAGTGTCGGTGTAAAAATGAGAAATGGCATGCTCCGATGGTTTGGTCATGTCGGAAGAATGAAAGATTAACAAAACAGATGTATAATGCAAAAGTGAATGAATGTAGGTATCCAGGGAGACCTCGGTTAACGTTCACGACCAAATAACTCGCGTATTATCCGATTTATGATGATTATAATGTGATTGTAATTACTTTTTCAGTTCTACAAGAATATAAAACATGAAGGTTTTTTTGTTGCTATGCTTGTGTGCCTTAACCTACGGTTATGATGATATCAGTGAGTCTTTCGACATAATGGATATTTTTACCCATCCCGATAAGGAAAGAGAGTATATCAACTGTTTTCTGGACAAAGGCCCTTGCACGGAATCCGTGGCTTTACAAAAAAGTAAGTTCACATTACACAATTTAAAAAAGATATACATAATTTTATTTATTAGGGCCTCTAATTTAAGGCCTCTTTTGCCATCTCTAAGTAAAGTTACAAGTAAGCTAATCACTCAGTAAACTCATGAGTAAATGCAGAAAGCAATTTCACAAAGTGCGAGTAACGTTACTCGGCGATTAAACTTGTCGGTAATTTACTTGCAAGTAAGAGTGTTGAGTATCTTTTTTAATCGACAAGGGGTATTTTAATGTAAGATTTGACATTTTTTTTACACGGCCCATTTTTTCCCGGTCATATTTAATTTTTAATGTCTTCTTAGACATAAAAACTCCACCTGGTTTAACATTAAACGCCCGCTCTTACGCTTTTTTCCACGCTAATTTTTTATTTTTCTACGTTCCAATACTTTGTTTTTATTTCAAAACTTGCCGGTGTTTATGTATTATATAAATTAACATATCTTTTTCACTCATAGTAAAATTAGCACTACATTCTCGTTTGTCTCTTTCAATTATTATTAATACTAGCTGCAACCGCGACTTCGTCCACGAAAAAAGAATCATCGGAAAATCATTTAAGAAAAGTTGCCTGCCTGGGAATTGAACCCGAGACGTTACGCGGCTAACGGTCTTAACAGGTGACAGCGTTACACTACAAAGGCGGTAACGAAGTGTCAGATAAGTAAAATTATCAAATGTCTTAGAAATCATTCAAAGTAATTCCGCTAATTGTAAGGTAACTACTTATTGTATTTTACGTTTGTGAAACTAATTTACTTGATAGTTTTAACTGTCAAGTAGTACCTACTAATCAATGCGTAGTTAATTGATATTTTACTTAAACTTGGTGAAAGAGGTCCTAATTGTAAGGTAACTACTTATAGGTCATTTTAAATACATAGGGATACAGGGACAGAGAAAGCGACTTTGTTTTATTCTATGTGGTGATGAATATCCAATTAATACTTTTATTATATTATTAACGTATTGAGTCCTTTTTCAGGCCACATTCAGCAAGTGCTAGAAGACGGCTGTCAAGAGTGCACCCCTATTCAGAAAAACAAAACAAAAATGGCGTTCAAATTATTTGCGGAAAAGTATACAAAAGATTTAATGGAAATGAGGGCAAAATATGATCCCGAAGGTAAATACTTCGAAAACTTCGTGAAAATTATGACTGAAGGCCATTAAATTTTTTTTTCCTATTTTAATAAATAAATAATAAATATGTTTAATTAATTTTAGTAGGTACTTAAATGTTTTTTTTTTCAATCTCATAATTCACGTCAAATATACTCTATTATTATTAAAAAACTCCATAATGCCTATACTTTTATTCTAAATACATAGATTGTTTTCACATCACATTTTGTAATAAACAGATCACAATTTTAATAAATAAATAATAGTAAATAATAAATAGCACCTGGATGTCCGAAATTTGCTCGGTGTTTTTCAGGTGTTTTTGGAATTATATTTACTTATATCTTTTGCAAATTACTCACTGATAAAATATAAATAATATAAAAAAAGGGAAATAAAATAAGCAATCAGAGCGATAATTGAACCCGGTTTCTACAGTTTAAGGCCGATTCCCGACCGAACTATTCTAACTTCGTCTAATCCCATAAAAAAATTGCCACCGCGACGAGTTAATATGAATTCCCCATTTTAGATTTAGTAAAGGAACCAAGGTAGTCAATATGATTTTCTACCTTTGTTATAGGATTTAACAAGTCCTTGATACGTTATAAACAACACTACTGCCACTTTGTGCCCTTTGGTACGGCCTACCAAAAACCATGCACTTGTAGAGGTTATTATTTGATACACACCTATGTTTTCTCTATTTTAAACCCTCGAGATCTAGATTAGAGTTAAAGGTAGGTATTGAATTTTTGGATAAATCACAAAGATTGGTCTAGCCCCAAAGTAAATAACACGCTTGTATTATCGCCGTTAGTCTTATAGCTGTTAGTATAAAAATATTTAAATAGATACCAGAATAAATTTAATAAAAACCCAGACCTGGAAGTACATACATGTTCGTTACACAAATGTATGCTCCGTCGGAAATCGAACCCATAGCCTCGCGGTTAGTCCATCGAGATTACCATCTAATGTGTTGTGATTGAAACGTTTAACATATCCAAATATATACCAGTATATATACCATGTTTGTCCTTTTAATGATCCTTAGTTAAAAAAACATAAATGGTCTTCTTCACCCGAAAGGTAACCCTAAGGAGACCATTTAACAATATACACTTTTGACACGCGCCGAGGCGATCGTATTACGGCGTATCTAAGACTACTTATTCTTAAAAAATACGGCAACGGGGCAACTTCGATTTGCAAGAGATATAAGTAAATATAATTCCAAAAACACCTGAAAAACATTTAGCAAATTTCGGACATCCAGGTGCTATTTATTATTTACTATTATTTATTTATTATAATTGTGATCTGTTTATTATAAAATGTGATGTGAAAACAATCTACGTATTTAGAATAAAAGTGATCGTGAATAATCGTGGACGGCGGCGATAACTTACCATTACTTAACGTATTTGCCCATTTGCCTCCTTTGCTGCAGCTGCTTTAGGAAAAATGTGATTGATACACTCTAAACGCAACGAACAAAAAAATCTTTCTAAGCATGTGACTCGTCTCCATATATCCATATAAAAGATCTACCTTTAAATAAATAAAAAAAAACAATTAGATAAAAAAGGTATATTATGATATTGCAGATGATAAAAATTCTTGGCATTTATTACTCCTCTTTCAATCTCCTTTATTGTTGAATAATATTATTTTCTTTGGATTTTCTCAATGAGAGGCCGAGTTCCGATCCTATGGTCAATTTTAGATATACGTGTCACAAGAACCGGTTGTCTTTGTGAGATAAAATATTTTCTGTTCTACGCTGGGCCCAAAAGTAAATTATCATACTTTTTTTCACCGTCATAAAGTTATATAGAACGCTTAACAACTATCCGAGATAGTAGGTACAAATCGAATCTGTTAGTTGAGGTGTTAAATAAAATGAAGTTTGGGACTTGGACGATTTCGTTAATCGGGTCCCTTTGTGTTCGGGACATACGGACTGAAATTGGCACGTCCTACATTTTTGTACGTATTAACCTTTGTCAATAGTATCTGGATGACCGAGCTCGGCCCGGTTTTTTTACCACATGATGTTTTTTAAATTATATTTACGTATAACTATGCAAATTACTTATGAATAAAATCTATGTCTATGGTATATATATATATAAAACAAAGTCGCTTTTGTTACAACACTTATAACTCGAGATCTGCTGGACCAATTTTCATGGTTTTGGATACGGATTTGTCTCCGCCCCGAATAGCAGAATAGATCTTAAAAACAATGAAAACTAGATGAATAAATAATTATTAAAAATTAATTAATTTTCAATAAACGCATGTCAAACATTTGTTGTCTATCCTGTCAAATACTGAAAGTAATGACATTTCTGCATTGTCTGTATTTTTTGTCTGTGCAGAAATAATGACAAATGTTTAATTCTATAACTTAGCGAAAAAAAATTTTTTTTCAATTTTATTCTCTCTCTGTACGTATTCAACATAATAAATTACTTTTATATATTTATCCACATTGATATTTATTTTTTATCATTGTATTATGTTCATCAAAGCCTAGATTAGTTCAGCTACAAGGTAACATGACATGCATTGGCTGTGACGCGGTACAAAGTTCGCCGGGTCAGATAGTAAAAAATAAATTAAACGAGGGGATCGAGATGTGAACCCGGCGTTTCCTGCGTTTTAAGGCACCCGATTTTCTAACTGACTATTCCAATTTGGTAAGTGGTGGCGAAATTTAGCTTCGTATTCTAATGATATTGTTGGAAGTTTTTGTTCAATGAAAACAATTAAAACGACATATTCCGAACATAGAACAAGTATTATTTATTTGATATCTAAATGACGGGACGAACGCTTGATGAAGACCACGAAGTAATTTTCCTCTGTGTTTGTCCGGGTCTCCCTTGTAGAATAGACCATCTGCCGCCCTACCGGGTAGCTCGTAAGACGCGAGCGTAGGTTAACTGGTTCACTTTCAATATGACCACTGTTGGTAGAGTGCTGTGTCGCCAGATGACAGTAATCAGTATTGTGTTCAGAGGTAAGGTAGCCGGTAGGTCACGGACCACCCACAACATCTATGGTATCTATAGTCCCCAGTTTTCTCTTACCTTCGGGAAACCAATGTGCTGGTTCGCTGTCTTATCAAATAAACAATCTTTTAACTCTTCCCTGTTCTTTCACAAATAATTCCATATCGATTTAGCCGTTACCGAGTTTTAGCGGGACTAACAAACAGGAATTGGGTTTTTTATATATAATATAAAAAATTGACCTGTCGTGACATCCGTGTGTCACGACGTAGCACAGACTTTTCGGATAACTACCGATTTTCTTGCTTTGAGGAAATGACCGAACTCCTATTAAACCAAGCTATTAAAAACTTATACCATCTGCGTATTTAGCTTTCATGACCTAAATAAAATGAAATGAAAATGATTTATTTGCCGAATATGTGTGTTAAAAAGTTATTACAAAATAAAAGTTTTTAAATTATACCAACATATTCTATCACAATGTGGTGTGCAAGTATTTTAACACACAATTTAAATTTATTTATTTTAAAACTATATATTATATATTATTATTTATAAACATTAATTTACACCCGAATTTTTTTAACTCTGTCTATCATAAACTAACACCGTTTCCAAACCAGTATGCAGAGGATACAAAGATTACACCCTTAACAACAAACTGTCCGCAATATTAAGCATCTATCTCATTCTTATAGGGTTGATTGTCTCACTCTCCCAAAGCCAGTTTAATTTGGTATAGTCAACACAATAAAACTGACAGAAAGAGAAGTTGATCAGTTTAGAAAGAGTCACCATTGCTGCACATTCGACAGATCGTTGCTCGGAGTATAATCTCCTTATATTGCCTACGTTGAGTTAATATCTTCCAATCATCACTTTAAGTCAATCATAACTTCATTTGGGACCAATTACAGAAAAGCAAATTGTCGTCACCATTGCGCCTATTGGTCGGGGTTTCGCTTTTCATTGCAATTATTGGATGCACTGCTGGCAATTTAACATTTAGTCAGTCACAATTGGTCCATTCGTTTAGGTCGTTACTTGAAGTGTCGTTGAATAGGTCTATTTTGAAGATTGTTTTAAACCTTTTTTCGCTTGCAATATTGCTGGTAATTCTGCTGCACGCTTAGTAACAGTATTTTGTTAAACATTTCAAATTAGTCAAAACACAACACCGACTATTTTCAATTGAAATATTCCAAAGAATACACTAAACTTCTGTCAGAATGTCACATAAAAACTATTCTGATAGGACTAAAGGTCCTTTGTCTCTTTCTTTTACATGCGTTGAAAGAAGATAGAGTGATAACTTAAAATAATTCTAGTTAGCGGCAACAGAATTACCACCAATATCTAGCAATATATTAAAAACAACTGTTTCATAGTAATCATTTTAATGTTATTCTGTATGAGAAGGATTGTGTAATTAACACACTAAAATTATAATTAATTACAAAAAAAATCTTAATTCATACAAAAATGGTTATTTTTATAGGGTTCCGTAAAAACGGAAACCATCCCAAAAAGTAAAAACGAAATTCGTTCCTATTACTGAGAATCTACTTATCTGTCAAGTATCAGGTATACAGTCTGATGACAGACAGACAGTGATAAATAGAAAGTCTAAATTTCCCAGGTGATTTTTTTATGTTGCCACTATATAAATACCTATTAAAAAAATATAATATAACTGGTCCGACCAATAGATGTCGCTATCCATATTTACATCGCTGTAAAGACGAAGAGTAGTATCTCGATATTATGTTCTTAGAATATCTAGTTGTATTTTAGCTTCAAAATGAACAAATGTGTAAAACGAGATATTTTTGTCGGTTTAATAGGCAACTAGCTTTTGCCCGAGGTTTTGCTTGCTGATTTAGAATACAAAAAACAATTCGGAACAGAATATTATTTTAATACGCTCCTGTAGACAACATCAATTGTCTTTCCATAAAATTTAATAAATCACACAAACTACCATTTCCGAAAAAAAATAAAGCAGGTATTTTTCGTTGCTGACAAAGAGTTTGGGTACCAATTTTTAACTTTTCACCTTGAAAACTGCAAAAAGTTCTTTATACAATAAAACAACAGGCAAGTTTCCAAAAAAATATACAAGATTTTTGTTAGTCACAAATAGTCCGCATACTAACTTTTAACCTTAGTAATTGTGGAATACTGCATTCAACTTCCACTCATTGTTTTAGGAAAGTGGGGGTTACAAAGAGGCACAAAGTAGCTTTTGTCTCTTTCCACCCTTCAACTATCTCTATTAAAAAATCGTTTGTGATTTCGTTTTGCCATGAAAGATAGACAAACAAACAAACATGCACAGACACTTTAACACTTTCACGTTTACGAGAATAATATTAGTAAGGATAGATTCGATACGGAACCCTTAGTGCGCTTGTCTGACTCGCACAAAGATGTTTTTTTATAATATACAACAACTTTAAGTATTCTATATTACGTTTAATTAACGAATTAGCAATGTAAATAAAATCCTTATAAACTTGTTCGAGTTTTTTTTCTTTTATGTAGATATAGTAACTACATCGAGGTTAGGTACACACATAAAAGACAAACAAACTCGAACAAGTACTCTCGATAGCAGATATCCGACATATTTAAGAGCCTTGGTGTTCTTGTGGTTAGCGCATCGAATTTCTAATTTCTAAGAAAAACTAAGTTTTTCTAAATTAAGTACATTTCCTGAGTGCTCTAAGAGTAAAAGAAAACATCATGAGGATACATGAACAATTCGAATTCGAACTTGGGCCTGGTTTCCCTTCTGGATCTAGTCAAATTATTCCTGTTAATATGAATCCCACCAAAAACATGCTGCAAAAAATCAAGACTTGCAGCTCAATTTCTATTACTGTAAAAAGTTGTGAGATCGATTTAATATCAAGCCGGTTAGTTTATTTAATCCTTCCTTAAGGGACCTTCTGTCTTAAGTTGTTACGTAAGCTATCATCATATCGATATTAAAAATCTTTTACGTTTTAAACAATTAGAGCGACATGGCCATCGCATGAATATATTGTTTAGTATGTATCATACAAGCACCACGGACCAGCAACCTGGTTTCCTCCCTTTCTTAAGAAAGTCCTTCCAAATAGACGTGGGATTAACTTTAAAAAGTCATTCGATGAACCGTTAAGAGAAGTTACACATTCATTATGGAGACGAATTTCAACCACATGGAGCACACTAGACTAAATAATCTATTATTATATTTATTTATAAATTGTGTTTTCATGCGATGGCCGAGTCTATATATTTATTTAAAACTAAAAATATTTTTAATATTGATATGGTGAAAACTTACGTAACAACTTAAGACAGAAGGTCCCTTAAGTAGGGATTAAATAAATTAACCGACTTGGTATTACATCGATCTCACAACTTTTTACCGTAATAGAAATTGAGCTGCGAGACTTGGTTTTTTACAGGATGTTTTTGATGGGATTCATTAATTTACTCAAACTAGCAGCCGCACCAAAATTTTAATATATTTTTTAATGTTTATATAGCATATTATATATACTTTTAACTTTTCACGATACTATTCATTTGTTTTTGAAAAGAGAAAGGATATAGTTAAGTTGTAGTTATCAGTGTGAATCAACGAAACCCTTCGTCAACATTATTTCATTCCGCGGAGGCTTTGTTCCACGCACTCCTATCGTATTATTCGCAATTGACCTATTTATTCTAATATATTATTTCTTAGAAATATGGAAACAAGCAATATTTATAAACAAAAAATTGCTATTTTATTGAGGAAGGCGGATGTTATTTTCTGATATCGTACCTTTTCTAATAAAATAGAAAATTAACTTTGATTGAGTGCCTACTAAGTTTGAGTTGTGTTGTGTTTGAGTCTTTACTCAAACGTTTACCGGTTATCAGTTTCTTTGAAGAGTACGGGCCAACAGTGGACCTGCCAGTAATAACTCTTAAAATTTGTGTCTGTGCTTGTGCGTATGTGTTTGTTAATAAAACACTAATAAGGAATTTTCATAAAATTTTTGCCGTAATACCAATTAGAGAGGAACAATCAATCCCAAAAACATGTATAATCTATACATATACTGTGGGTTATTTTAAGAAGAAGTAAGCACGTTGAAGGTCTTTACGTCATAAAGTTTCAGAGACACCACAAAATTTAACTGGTTCTACGATGATTACGTACGAGTAAGAAATGCCTACAGATTAATACACATCAAATCATGGCGCACATCTACCGCCATCTAGCGAGGTGGTGTGCATGGTGACAATTTAGTAATCTTAACGCATTTCAACCATTTTTTTTCAAAATATTGTGTGCGACGCTCCAAATGACGGGTAGGTATATAAATAAATATAATTTATTTTTATAAAAAACCATTCTGAGTAGTAAAGTTAAGTTAACCAGTTCATTTTAACCAGCATATTATTCTGTCAAAATTTATCTGCGGAGATCTAAAATAATATAAGTTTATGGGTCACGGACACTTTCTATTTAGTTCGAGTAACGAATTTAGACAGTTTCATCATACATTTTGAGAGTGATAACATTTTTAATGGAAAACTTTATGCTTCATGATTACCAAGATGATACCATTCTTTTTAAATTTAATGGCGAGTGAAATTCAGTTGGAGTTGGGATTTTATATAGTAAAAAAAGTTCTGACTTGAGGGACTTTTCAAATAATATTAAAGAGTTTTTGGAGCCTATTTGAAGGTGTATTTAAAAATAATTGTAACGAACATGAAGCTAAAGGAATTATCTGGAGATTAAACTTCTAACAATGGCCACAAAATTAAACAACAACAAAACAAAACTAGGAAAATGGTCTAGTTGCTGTTCACGGCGCAAGTAACGTACCTAGTTACTACACACCTGACGATTATGTACTGCGACTGGGCTCGTTTTATTTTGTTAGATTATAATATACTATATTGTTTTTCTGCTGCCATCTTGACACCGTCATTGTCATATAAAACACACCTTTATCCTCTATTTT
>DVZL01005761.1:0-11830 GCA_018236625.1 Lasaia peninsularis
AAAAACATTGTAAATTATGTCAAATACAATTTCAAAAAAATGTGGTGTACTAACCAAACACCGAGCAAAGCTCGGTCGTCCCGGTACTAGAAGCATTAACGGACTATTATAACTAAATCCACTAATACTAATATTGTAATTGCGTGTGTTTGAATGTATATTCCGGTTCTACGTCAAAACGGAATTATAATATTAATAAATTTTACTAGGTACATATAAATAAATTAGGTAGAAATAAATTGGAAAGGGACTGCAACGGTTTCTAATGTATGAATGAACTTTTATATGCGGGCAGAATCGCGGGAAACAGTTTGTAATTCAATATCTCTGAACAGATTAGACAAATTGATTTAACCCTAAAGTAAGCAAATTGTGTTTTGAATGTTAGTACACGATATTAAGCAATACATATAAATATTAAATATATAACAGAATAAATTTATTGAACACCCAGATTCAGAAATACAGAATCTATGTTCACCACACGAATACTTACGTCGGGTATCGAAACCGAGCCTCGAGGTTAACGTGACGTTAGGTGTGTAAGACCCCTTAACTAACCCGGCAGTTGTGATGAAAAACTATATAATGACAAAACATAAATTTTGACGAAAAATTGTAAAGAATAAAATAGGGTCTCGTTCTAAAATAAGGACCTAAATTTGAAAAAGGTCTGGTGACTTATCTTGCAATTTTTCGCGGGTGTGTCATTGAAAGGATATCTGTCTTAGACTATCTTAACGTCTATTGCTTTTAGCTAATCCCTTGAGTAGGTTGTCATTTTGTCTAAGGATCTCTAAAGACTCTTCGAGTCGTTTCCATTAGTATGTCGAAGAAGGTGGTGTCGGGTACCAATATGGTAAATTGACTATGGCTATAATGAACCTATAGAATAGTCTTTTTGTATTTTTTTAAATTACTAAACAACCAAAAACTTATTTAAGTATATTTTTAAAGTTCCGTATCCAAAGTGTAAAAACGGAACCCTATTTAGTGATTTCGTCGTCTGTTTGTCTGTAACAAGACTTTATCTTATGAACGGTGGTAGATTATGAACGTGAAATTTTCACAGATGATGTGTTTCCGTTGGCGCTATAACAACAAAAACCTACTAAAAATCAGACCAAAATAAAATATCTAAGGGAGCTCCCACACTACGAACTTGATTTTATCAGCTCAATATTATTAATGACAATAGGTATACGCTTTAAATAATCGTTGAATAGGTAGTTTTATATTATTTATAATTAGAAATAAAAGCAATCATTTTTTTTTATTGATAATGGTACGGATCTCTTAGTGTGCAATTTCAATTCGCACTTGTCCAGTTTTTTTTATTTAACTAAAACAATAACCTTGTATGCAAGCTAACTATACAAAATGATATAAAAAGATAATTCAACGAGTTGCCATAGAAATATTTTTACCACTACATAGCTCAGTGAACCTGAGATTGAATTTTTGCATCGGTACAAAAAATGGTTCAGTTTAATTCGGACCTACCTCACCTACCTGTTTTTTGTCAAGTAGCGTCCGACCGTCAAAATAATTAGTGCCGACTTGGTGCACGATACATACCAACGCAGGCTTTGTTATATGAGATTGGAAGACAAGCTAGCAGACGGATTTCCTGATGTAATAAATACGCGCCACCTAAAGAGACTAATAGTGCTAATGGCTAATCTATAAATGAGATTTTAAGTCTCTTAAGTATGTTTACAGATTATCCTACTGTCTAGACCGAATTATGATTTCTTTGCCTGCAGTAAAATTGCCAATATATTTCCAGTAAATATATCTCTTACTTTTTTTAGCACTCCGTAGCCGTTGAATAAAAAACGAACCTCCTATAAATTTGTCATTTGCTATTTCTAGGTACAAAAAAAAACAATTTAGGAACAGTTTAAACAAACTTTGTTTGGGATTTTGTCGTTTATGTAAATATAAAAAAGGAATAATAAAGTAATTTTTACTCGCGAAAATTGATAATGGGTCGTCGTCAGTGCGGAACTTTTCATGGGCGAGTCGGACTCGCTCTTGGCCACTTTTTATTTAATCATTGAACTTCTCCCTTCTTATTTTTTACACCATTTCGTATTTTTTTTTCATGTCATTTCATGACCGGGGAGACCTAGGTTATTTTCTGCGACCATATTGCTTGCTCGTGTATTATCCAAGGGTGGTGTCGAGAGTCTCCGAAACCGCTGTATCAGTATGAAAAGAGAGTGGAGGATGTCTTAAATACCACAAGCACCCAAGTTATGTAATATCTAAGTTGCAAACGGTAAAGTCAGAGCTGTTTGCGAATTCAGGTCGCATTCTCGTTCCTCGGTTACGAATGCTGACGTCACTTATCCTTATCGTATTACGAAAATCTTAATAACACACTCCGAGACATGCAAATGCACTTGACGGTTAAATCGAATTTCCTTAGGAATGTTTTTTTTTTATAAAGATTGAAGTTATGATCATATATGTTAATGCCTATACAGACTGATAATTTGCAGCGGTGACTATGTCAATAAAACATAAGGTAAAATGTAAAAAAAATGAAAATTACGTAACGCCCGTGATCTCGAAGACTCTTTTTTTAAAAGAGATATGTTGGTATGTCACGCCGTAACACCTGAACCGATCGCGTCGATATTTTGTAAAGGGGTAGATTAATAACCATAAAAGGAAGTATTGTTTATACTGAATAGTTTCTGTTGAAGAATATAATTTTATCGCTGTGAAACTGCAAAAAACTGACTACGTTCGGTATTATATCGTCTACATACACGTGTATTTTTTGTTTTTGTTCATATTTCCATAAAATCTTTATGACACTGTTCTGGAAGTAGTACCTACCAGCTTTCAAATAAAAGCAAATTATCAAAATTGATACACCTATTCGAAAGTTCCATTTTAACAATCATTAAAACACATTAAAGTTGAGAAACACCATCCTTTTCTCGGTAACAATTTTTACTCTAGAGTCGATGCGTGTGTATCGGATACTTGCATAACAAAGTTTTTTATTTTTTATTTAATAGTTTCCAACAAAGTATCCGATCGAAGCAAATCGACTTTAGTTCTTGGTATAAGTTTCACACAATAGGTTAGATATAAGGCTGCAAGGCTCTATTACAATATAAACTGTATCCATACAGTCTTCCCGTGACTTCGTCCACGTTTTTTATTTAATTATTTTATTTTCTACATTTCTAAAATAAAATTCTAAACTAAAAGTAGTCTATACTATTCCTTATTAAATCAGTTGTGCCAGTGAAAGTACCGTCAAAATAAGTCCAGCCGTTACTGATATTAGCGGATGCAAACGGATAGACCGACAAGCAAAAATTCTAAAAAATTTTTTTTGGATATTAGTTAAAAGCGGTTACATCTAAACTCCAATTTTATTTATTTGCATAAATTTAAGTTCTAAACAAAAAGATTTTATTAATAACGGGTTCGATAACCTAAGTTAAGGGATTTGACAAGTAAGTACGCCAGTTTATTGACTAGGTCGAATTCATGAATCCAGGTTTTCTAAAGATCTCTTTGCCGTAGGGGCTGTCACAACAGAAGTTAATAACGTGACTACATAGCTGAGTTTTACTTAGTCCAAAGTATAAACGAATTTAAAATCACAACCTAATATGTGCCAAGAAATACCGAATTGCACAGTTTTTTCGCAATTAAAATGTCTGAAGGCAATAACTAGAAAATCGGTTGAGCATATGCGTACCCACTTACCGTGGTGGCGTAGGTCGGACGGTGTCGACGGCCGACCAATGTCACCCGGTGCGAAACCCCTCGCCCCCCTCCCCACCCCACTTGCGAGGCGTCTGCGTGAATCAACCGACGACCAAATCGTTTCCGATTAACGAATTATGTCGGCCTCTTTGATTACATGCTCTTACTTTATTACATTCGATTTTTAAATTTTGTAGCCTAGTGGTACGCGCTTCGGACCTCCATTTAGGTACTCCAAGTACCAAACGCCATGTACTTACCAATGAGTTTTTCTAATTTAAGTATATTTTTTTGAGTGCTCTTACGGTGAAATTCGCCTCCGTGGTGTAACGGTACACGTGTTGCCTGTTAAGACCGTTAGCCACGTAGAATCCGGGTTCAATTCCCAGGTCGGGCAACTTTTCTTAAATGTTTTTTCAGATTTTTCGAAGTAAGCATTACATTGCCCGAGATCGGAATGTGCCCAAAGTGGCGATAGGCTTGCCACCTATCACATCAGGGCTTTAGTACCTTGGCTAATCACGGGTGTGTTCTAGTGTATCTGCTGAACTTACGAGTCGTTGATATGCTAGCACACCTCTGCCTAACCTTTCGGGGATAATAGGCGTGAAGGTACTCTTACGGTGAAAGAAAACATAAGTCAACATAAGAAAACATAGTTCCCTATATGCCAAGGACTTGCCACCTGTCACATCATGAGACTTAATATCGTCGGCTAATCATGGGTGCATATGTATCCCTGTCGACTGTTTCGGGGATATAGGCGTGACGATATTTATTATTTTATTTTATATTTAAATTTGACAATTCCAAAGTCTGGCTCGCTGTTGCAATGTCTTTAATCTCTAATATTATACAAGGATTTTACCTATGAGAATAAATAGTCAGTAAAACTGCAAACTTCAATTTCATTTCATGTCGTCTAGCTAACTTTTTTTGTTTGTGTTAAGATTTCAAAAATCGACTCGATTTTTATGGAACTACTTATAAAGTGTGACTAAATATTTATTATCAAAATCCAATTGGAATTAAACGAATATGCGTATAACTTCACGTTAAATTTCTTGCGTGGTAGGTAGAGAGTATCGAATGCCAAATGTTGCGTTTCCTACATGCCTGCCTAGCTTCCCCCACATTTTACTTTCGTTACACAAACACGCCAGTTTCATAGTCTCAGTAATAACTAATAACAAAAGCTCGTTTTTATCCTTTGAGTAAGGAACCTTAAAAATTGTTAAGAAATCTGAATACCTAAACGAACATTCTAATATGAGTACCTATTAACATTAGTTCAAAAATTACGAAATCAAAAATGTGCTCATTTTAACTTTAAAAAATAGTATATAGCTTTTGCCTGCGGTTTATTGACAAAATTGTATGTCGGTCTGTGGGTTACAGTGTTCTCCTTCCTCTTAGTCTATCCAGTTTAGATACCACATGGTAGTCGGTTAATCTAGAAGATTTGACAAGGGTACCAGTTTTTAAACAGATTGACTGCCATCTGACCCCTGCAATCCAGAATGCTAGATAACGTCGAATTCGCATACGTGACACACACACAACATCGTGAAGAAACCCGGATTCGGTATCCGGGTTTCCTCACGATGTTTTCCTTCACCATAAAAGCACATAGGAAATGTTCTTAAGTTAGAAAAACGCATTGGTACATGGAGGGGTTCAAACTTGAACTACCGAAATGGAAGTCCGAAGCGCGTACCACTAGGTCACTCCGTGACTCCGAGTCTCCGTTGGTCATAGTGTTGCCATCTACTTAATCTTATTTTGCGGACAAACAAACGTATTTTTTATTCTTAGATAAGAAATAATTGGTTAATAACACGAGTAATATAATTAGAGTCACACAATGTATTATGCAATTATGTTGTGTGTGTCGTCAAAGCTTTAGATATTACTAATGGTTTTATGTTGAATTTTTAACTGTTTCTAAAAACGGAGGTCCCCAGTTCTTCTGATGTTTGTTCCGCGGTTTATTCTATCGATTTCATATTCCACTAGGCCACTGAGGCTTACATTTAGAACATAATTATAATTTGGAGAGTCATAGTTTAGAGCCTACAAGTGGTTGAGATCAAAAACCTTGGTTTTCGTAGTAAAATTATTGTTTAGTTAATGCTACGTAGTTTCTACGGTGAGATTCGTAGTTCATCTATTAAGTATATTATCCAGTTAGTGGTCGTGGTGAGATTCTAATAAAAGTTAGAAGCTAAGAAAATCAAATTGGTAATCAATATTTTGTGTTTTTGTTTTGAACATTATAATGCTTTATATTTTTCCCCGTGTTGGTCTGGGTCCTCTGTGTAGAATAACCAATTGCCTTCTGACCAGGCAGCTCGTAAGAGGCGAGCATAGGCTAACTGGGTCACTACCAACATGACCACTGATGGTAGAGTGCTGTGCACCAACTCGCCTACGTAGGGATTCGCCTTACCTATTCCTGCCGCCATAATGACATTATCGTGTTCTGGTTCGGAGAGTAGGGTAACCGGTAGACTTGCACATAAGGTCTAACAGCCCCGTCACAGGGTAGCGACGCACCTACAACATCTATGGTGTCTAAAGGCCACGTTTGTCCCTTACCATCAGGAGACCCGTGTGCCTGTTCGCTGTCTTATCCCATAAAAAATTCTTACAAATAATCATCGATACTTGTATAATTTTACTTATATAATACTAGCTGTTCGCCCGCGGCTTCGCCCACGTGAATTATTTTAATAATACATACAACTTTCAAAGGGCAGACATTTTTCCGACTAATAATACTAATCGCGTAAAAACATACCCTCTTTTTAATGTAGTCGGTTAAAAAGTAGCCTATGTCCTCAAGGTCTACTCTATCTCTGTACAAAATTTCATCAAAATCGATTCAGTGGCTTAGGCGTGAAAGCGTAACATACAGACAGACAGACAGAGTTACTTTCGCTTTTATAATATTAGTAAGGATAGTAGGTCGCTAAGGTTTTTTGACTAATTTGAAAATGAGGAGGTTTTCAATGTGACCGTATGATATTTTTGATAGATAGTTCATTCTAAAGAGCACGCACTTACCTTACGATACCTTCACTATCGGATATTACTCGAGCTATTTGGTCATGGAATGTCAATATAGGTCTCCCTGAGTACCTACATTCTATGTAAATTTGATCAAAATCCTATTGGATTTGCTATTGAAAATTTGGTATTATCTTTTATTCTTATTTAATAAAAAAAATAAGAAGAGGTTTTTAAGCTACACTTAATAATGAGATTTTTTTGTTTACTTAGATGTGACCTTATAACGAAATTGAATTCAGTTTTTGTAGTTAAAATTATTGTATTACCAGGTGAATGATCAGTATCTGATACCATCTTACTTACCGGTCATATAAAAATCATATTTTATATTTGAATTAACTGAAAGATCAGTTTTTTAGAACTACAAATTTCGTACATAATTTAATATAAGCCAGAGTTGTGGCATGAGGTCTCGGGTTTTATTCTCGGGTAGAGCAACTTGTTCTATGAGTTTGTCTGAAAAACATATTGCTTCAATTTGGACTTGTACCTGGTATAGCGACGGATTTACCATCCGTCACATCCTGGAAACTAATATTGTCGGCATAAGCCTGTATCAATGCCTACCCTAGCTTTATTTTAAGTAACTGTTCTTGAAGGCATCAGGCAGGCACAAGGGTATGAAAAAAGGATAAAAATGTCTAGTATACGTTGTCACAGTTAGTTTTCATTGTCACAGACTTAATTCATTTTCTGAGTTATTCTTACGAAAAAAAACGACGTAGAGTCGCGTTTTCTACAAGTAGGTCTGCGTCTTTATGAATACTGCCGCCTTATGATAGACCCCAACATAATCTGATATAGAAATAGGGCGTAGAAGAGCTTCCATTGTCATAGATGAGTAGAGTCGCAGTTTCTCCAAGTGTCGCTTGAGGTAGGTCGAAGACGTTTGTTATATAATACGTCACGCTAGTTCAGCCGGTGTTCGCAGTGATATTGGGCAGTGTCGGTCGTTCACCCCTCGCTATCTACATTATTTAGCTCGCTTCAATGTCGGTACAATGTCGAGTCGCTAGAGTTCACAGACCTAGCCCCGACGATCTGCGCCACACAGCGCCTTGCTCTATCCAATTTTTACTGTATTGCCTTTGATAATATCGTGCGTAATCAGTCAAATATAGCTCTTATATAGTCGAGGTTCTTTGTTTTTTTTTCCAAAATAGGATGAGGTTATACTATTCTATTGGTATAGGTCAATTGTGGTCCGGTAAAAGTTCATATATTTAGATGAAATCATAATTTATTTGAAGTCGGTTTTATTATAGTTTTACTGCATTTAAATTATAGTTGTAATTAGTGTGCTTTCGGTTTTGTTAAAGCTCTAATAATTATAGAGTAAATACGTAAACCACTAAAGCGATGAGTAAAATTGTTTTAAATAACACTTGTAGTATTCCACAGTAGACAATTGTGAAAACGTGCAAGTGTTATTTAAAAACCGCCTCGTTAGCCGAGTTGCTAGCGTACACGTGTAACCGCATCGACTAACCGCGAGGCCCGGGTTCGATTCCCGACGGGCATTTGTGTGATAAACATAGATGTTTATTAAATTTATCCTGGTATCTATTTAAGTATTTCTATGTATTAGTATCGTTAAAAAACACCCATAACACAAGTGTTTTATTTGCTTACCTTGGGGTTAGATCAATTTGTGTTATTTGTCCCGTAATATGTAAAAAAATAAACCGTCTACAAAATGAATTCCATTAGTGACGACGACGGATGGTTTT
Source organism: Lasaia peninsularis (assembly GCA_018236625.1). Classification (NCBI taxonomy): domain Eukaryota; kingdom Metazoa; phylum Arthropoda; class Insecta; order Lepidoptera; family Riodinidae; genus Lasaia; species Lasaia peninsularis. The sequence continues at coordinate 8,541 of DVZL01005761.1, forward strand.
AATACTTTAAAAAAATATTAATCGTGGGTTTTTTAAATTTGGAATTATTAAATAATAATTCCAAATTAATAAAAAATAAAGAATAATTTTTTTTTGACAAATTACCTTTAACTGCATTATTTTTAACATTGTCTCATTAACCTTGTTTTAGCATTAGGAATAGGTTAATACGGGTAAGGGTTTTTACTTAAAACACAAAAAGATAGGTTGGCCGTAAAATAGCCTTGTTGAATATAACCTAGCATTTTGCAAATCGTGAGTGCAGAAATGTGTACCTCTGCCTATCCCTTCGCGGATGTAGGCGTGACGATATTTAACATAGCAACCAAAATATGACATGATGCAGTCGCACAAAGACAGTGCAACACTGTTTTATATTTCCATATATTATATTGTTTTTGTTACCGCAATTCATTAATTACACAATTGTGTGATTACTTATTAAAACTATGTAAAAATGTAGTACTCACTGAAGGTTGGAAATACCTTCGTCATGTGCATTGAAACCGGTTGTAATAAAATTTGTTGAATATTTCAATTTGACTACATAATTAATTACAAATGTGAATAATAATTAATATACTTAATATTTGTTAATATTGCAATAATTGTAAATGTGAATTAATATTTGTGTAATTAATGACTATTCTCGTATGAATGTAATTCCGTGCACTTTTGCGATTGGAGTTTATTTGGCGTTTTTATGGTTCTAATTTAAAGTCGTATGCGTAATTAAAATACCGCGTTTTTATTTACTTTAATTTAATGTTTTATTGTTTTTATGAATGCGTTAATACAAGAATTTAACATCAAGTTAATATTTGATTATGTTTACATATATTTTATTCAAGTGGGCAGAGAGTATCGAGTACCACGTAGGTATGTATTCTAACTGGCCTAAATTCGTCAACATTCATACTCCACCTACCTCACAAGGGACATTTTTTTATGAGATTGGAAGGCAAACAAGCAGAGGATTTTCTGATGGTAAGAAATACACGACGCCTATAGACACCAAAGGTGGGAATGGTGCGTTGCCAAACTGAGGCTGGGACGCTAAGCCTCTAGCGTAAGTTTACCGGCTGCCCTACCCTCCAAAAGCTAGTCACTTACTTAACCCTCAGGTCAGTATTATCAAAAATTATACCTGCTTCTTTATCTTCAATCCAATTAAAAATGTTAACATGAACCTGTATTAAATCCGATCTCTCAATACGAGTGCACTTGACTGATTTATATAATTCATGTTTGCTGTTGTATGATGTTAGATTCGTCTCAACAACGCGTGAGTTCTTAAATATTACGTTTTTTTTCATTAAATCTGTAGGCTTATATAAACATAAACATATATTTTCACCATCATATTTTGACGATTAGTATTTTTAAGAGCTAGCTATTTATTTTATTTATTACTAGCGACCCACCCGTGCGAAGATATACTATACATGTTATATACATAAAAACCTTCCTCTTGAATCACTCTATCTATTAAAAAATCTCATCAAAATCCGTTGCTTAGTTTAAAGATTTAAGCATACATAGGGACAGACAAAATATGACTTTGTTTTATGATATGTAATGATTATATATTTATACTAATAAATCATTATATTTTAATAATGACCATACCTTAACTGTTATTTAATTTAACAGAGGGCTGATGTATAATTATTATTTTGATCACCCCTTGATTCGATCGATTATCCACAAAACAACAATCAATTATGAAGTCAATAACAGTAATATGATAGTTGAAAATTCTTGCCATTATACCTATACGTATTTATTTACGGTAAATATACATATATATTTCACTAGCTGCCCCAGCGAACATCGTACCGCTGCGTCTGATCAATTTTACATATATTTTAATTATTGTTCTAGGACATACATACATACCTTAACGCTAAATCCTTTGCGGGTAGGCAGAGATATTCAAGTGCAGAGTGTCACAATTCTTTCATACTTCCTTAGCTTCCTCCATATTCATTACTCTCTGCACACAAAGACGCCGATCACGGAGACTTTTGAAGGACGAATCTAACAAAATAAATATCATTAAAATATACAAATAGCCGTCTTTAAATTATGATTCTAACTAATTCGGCTTTGTTTCACATAATAACTGCTGCCCGTGGTTTTGCCCGCGTATTAATGTCACTTAGTTTTCGCATGGGAATTAGTTGAGATATCCGTATTAGAAGTTCCATATATCTTAAGGAACCAAATAGGTAACTTAAAATTTGTATCGGGCGTCACTTTGTGGAAATCTATATTCAGATGACGCTTCGGTTGCGAAGCGAAACGTATGTTAAGAGAAATTTGTGTAGGGCCACTGGAACTATACTACTGTTTTAGGCGAGGGTTTGCAAAATAATAATTTTATTTTTGTTGATCAAAATCCTCTATGTAGTTTCGAGGTTTATTACGAGTTTACGAGACGAGATTTTCACTCAAGACGTTACGTAAGTTATATGAGTCACACTATTATTTAACAGGGGTGCAGTAGTCATGTATATTTTTATAAGCGAGTACCGTTTCTATTCCGCCATCGCACAGCACTCGGTCTGTGGGCTGGCTGGCGACCTCGTTCGCGCGGAAACTCCTCGGTCAAGGCCGAAGTCTAGACGCTACCTCCCATCCGCCCCACCCCCCCCGCCCCAGCCCGTACCCCCCACCATTTATTTTTACCTCGACAGCCGCCGAATTTGCCTGGGCGAGCTTAAACCTGACCTACCCATACCTAGAGCTATTTATGGCGCTACGTTTGCGTTTCGATTTGTTTTTGCGACTGGGAGTATTTTTTTTAATTACACGACATTGATACGTTGTTTGCAACAATTGGCGAGCAATTTAAAACAAGGAACCTTTAACCCTAGAAATGGCAACCATAGACAAGCAATCCAGCAAAGCATACGTAGCCTTTATGGCCATTTTTTATTTTAAAACAGTTGTGATTTTACTCGAGTCATATTTACCCATTAAGTGAAAGTCTTCTAATACTCGGCCGGTTCGTTGTCTTTCGTTTTCCTGCGGCTGTAACGTCGGTGCTCATCACAGTGGTAGCTGGTAAACTTACGAAAAAGATCTAATACTCTAGCCTCAGGTTGGCAATGCATCACTAACATCATGGGTCCCTATTTATAGTCGGCGTGTATTTCTAAACATAAGGAAATATGTCTTCTTGTTTAGATTTTAAATATCCGTACTAATATTATAAATGCGAAAGTAACTGTCTGTCTGTCTGTTGCGCTTTCACGCCTAAACCACTGAACCGATTTTGATAAAAT
>DVZL01005762.1:0-11829 GCA_018236625.1 Lasaia peninsularis
TTCTAGCGTTATAAAGTCCAGTTTTAACATTAGAAAAATTAGGTATCTCAGTAACAAAATTAAGGCCTTGATTATACATATCGAGTTTTGCTTTTTTGTAAATTGTTGGAATAGGAATATCAGTTTCCATCACCATTTTTTAATAGCATTTTTTCTTTTAGTAGAATATTTTTAGAGGTATCCTTTACACAGTTGTGATGTTTTTTTTAGAATTATATCATTTTTCTGAAAACAAAAATAGGAAAATAGATACAACAATTGATCAATAGGGATTATAATATTATTTGTTTTGTTAATGGAACAATGAGATTGTTAATAACCCTCCATTTTATCTTTATCTGTCTGTCCGTCTATCACGAATGACTGTATTTTGCACCTAATATACACATACTGGCAATATTTTAATAGACTGGGCGTGGTTCGTGCAGCTAATATGACAACACTGAAAAATAAAATGGAAAACATATCATGACTACGGAACCTGCATGCGAGTTCGACTCGCACGTTGCCGTTTTTTCACAAAATATGATTCGTTCTAAGATATAATATTGGCTCCTGACTATTGTAAAATAGAATAAAACCTAATAAATATTATAATTAATAACATACACATATGTATTTTTATAACAGATTTAATGAAATAATTTTTACTTTAACAGTGATACTTCCCGTGCATTGTTTTTTATGATTTAGGCATCGCAGATAAAATGCTCCATTTTTATATCGTCGGGCTTTGGTATATTGGTAATTTTCGTAAAGCCACACCTCTCCTCCATTTTTTCTTAATATTTCCATGTTAGGTATCAATGAATTTTCTATATTTATCTCGAACATTAGAAATGATAAATACTCACATTCAACACAACAATGAGTCAATACTTCAATCATTTAGACATTTGCATGTTATCAATTATTTACAAGTGGCCAGTGGCAATTCTATAATAAAAAAATAATATACTATATCAGGATCAAATTGAGTCAATAAGAATATATAATGATTATTTAAAATGTTCCTATCGGATCAACTAAATAGTTGATTCATTGGGAATAAAAAATAGTTGATCCGTATTGGTTGATCCGTTTAGTTGTAGGGATTTTAACGAAGAGTGAAGGTTTGTTTTGGTTTAATATATTACCATCATTAATTCCAGTATCAATTTTCACCAGGTGAGCTGCGGGTCACTGTACTTATATTTCAGAATATGTAGTATACTTATAATTCATTTGAAACTATAATATTTAATTATATATTTGAATTAAACTTAGGGCTATGAAAAATATGTTGACCGATTCCTAGACCTACCCGACATACACACATAATTTCATGAGAACGAGACACAATAAAAATCCTATGTCCGTCATTGTTCTAAGATTTTTAGGTAAATTAACACAACTTTCTTTGGTATATAGACATAAATACATTTTAAAAATTAAATACATTCACGTTAGATTTTTAGGATGTTTGGTAACGCTAAAATTTTTATTTACACCGGTTTATTATTTCATTGTTTCTCACATAAAAATGCTTAAATATATTTTATTAAGTTAATCAAGTAGAAATGTAGCTAAGGAAGTTTACAGAGAGTGGGCGCCTTCTGATCCTGTGGCACATTTCAACAAAGAGATGTTGACCATCTCGTTGTTCGAAAAGTAAGCGTAACTTAAAATCAAGGTGGAAAACAAGACAAGACAAGACAACATATTCAATGGAAGGGAAAAAGTGAAACTTTAGAAAAGGATAACTTGAAATACAACCTATAGAAATAAACAAATAAATATCGGCACCTGTAACGGTTGGGAATATATCCATATATTAGGTCCTTTGATGGGGCAAGTCCGGCATAAATGACGGGTTTCCTCTTGATGATTTCCTTTACTCCTCAACTAATTGATACATGGACACTATAGTTTGGGTAAAAAGGCTCAGTCAAATTAAAGTGACGAATTATATTATATCCAGTTGAAACTCCCGCGCTCGTATAATCAATTCAGTAAGTTTAGAGTACAGTCACGTACTGAACCGCAACAAGTTTTAAGCGGTGAATATGTCGTACGAATTTAATAACGAGTCTGTAATAACTGGTACCTGAAAGTCTAATCGGAGGAAATAATTATTTGACGGAGCGTTAAATAATAGCTACTCTACTACTACTAAACTATACTCAAAGTAGAAACATATTAGTCTAACTCTAGATTTTTCGGTCATGTGGACATTATCCCTCGTATTATTTTAATTGAACATGTTACTGATTATTAAAGTAGGTTGTATGTTTTACATGTATTTACTTACTTAACTTTGTAATAAGGCTTTTCCTACGTATTAAAGTATATGCATAATGCGTATGCAGTACCGTCTCTACAGTAAGGACGCACGTTGAACGTCGATCATTTTCAGATTTATTCGAGTCAATACACTTCTATAAATAATTTGAACGATTTGAACACCACATTAAGTTATGAGAAATTTACTTGAATTTGTAATTTAGAGTCTATAACCTCTATTTTTGAGTTAAATATTATTTGTTTTATATTCAGTTATTAAGTAATTCGAAAGTTTATAAAATGTATAAAAATATTTCTAAATACAGCCTACTTAATCATCTATGCAAGCCACTCCGATGTAAAGTCAAGCGGCCATAAATAAATCTCAATTTGTCTATGGTTAGTGGAATCCCCGGACTAAGTATGTGTAAACTTCTAGTCGGACAGAACCACTTGTGATTTCCCGCTAATCTTTGAAACGAATTTTTATATCGATGTTGACGGAACCCAAGACTTAATGCTTTCATTGCATTAACTAATTTATTTTATTGCACAAATTAATTTATTTTCAACAATAACTGATATCATAGAATATATACTAGCTTAATTGAATGATTCGAAAATGTCGACGTTGCTATAAAACAATGTTTCTCAATCTTTATAAAAATTGTTAAAAAATCTGACACTTCTTTCAAACCCCCTTGTGTAATAACAGTAGGGTAGGGGTAGGCAGAGGTGTACTAGTATATCCACGAGTCGTAAGTCCAGTAGAACACCCACGAAAACTTCTAGGGCCCATGATGTGATAGATGGCAAGCCTATCGCCACTTCAGGTACATTCCAATCCTGGGCAATGTAATGCTTACTCAGAATAATCTGAAAAACATTTAAGAAAAGTTGCCTGACCTGGGAATCGAACCCGGAACCCTACGCGGCTAACGGTCTTAACAGTCGATAGCCGTACCGTTACACTACAGAGGCGAAATAATACATAAAGATATAATAAAATGTACCTTAATTTTTTCTTCCGTCGTCAACCCCCGAGAACCTTTGAGATCCCCGTAGGGGTTGCCTTATCCACAGATTGAAAACCATTGCTATAGAAAAAAGATTAATTATGGGATCGACGTTTTTAATTAGTTTCGTAATGAACAGCCGCACGCCTCGCTGCCAACTAAAATAAATTACTTTTTAATACAATTCCAGGGAGTTTTATTAAATTGACACTCAACGGAGGGGTTGTTCGAGGTGTTAGTGTATAAAACAATCGATCATTTTTAGGATTTCGTACTACGTACCCAAAGAGTAAAATACGGAACCCTTTTACTTAGACTTCGTTGTCCGTCTGTCTGTCACTAGGCTTTATCTCATAAACCGTGATAGCAAGACGGTTGAAATTTTCACCAAATGATGTATTTATATTGCCGCTATAACGACAAATACTTAAAAAGAGAATAAAATAAATATATAAAGGATGCTAACATACAACGTGATTTTTCGTGTTTATAGATAAAGGTACGGAATATTTCTTTCGCGAGTTCAACTCACACTTGACGGGTTTTTGTAAATATGTCTGCATCTCCGAGTGCAATTTTGTTCGGGTATCTGTGTTTTAAATTGATATCATAAATAGGTACCAAAAATTTATTTAATAAATATGTTATTAAATTAAGCTTCTCGTGCCAATCTGTGCTAATTTTTATATTATGTTTGTGATAAAATCTGTCTATGTACTTAGAAGTATAAGAAATAAAGGTTGAACGATTTTCAGACCCAACCGATATGTACAGAAAATATTTTACCTTTTTTGAATCACGTTTTGACTATCGTGTGTTTTTTCAAAATTTTTAATTTTGATTTTATTTTACACTTTTTAAGAGCATAGGTAGATGCATAATACGTAGAATATGTTACTGAAGCGCCTCTCGGCGATTTACTTCTGTAAAACATATTTAAGAAATTTCACAAATCAATACTATATAACAGCGCCATCTAGAGAATAATTGTCGTAACACTTAATTAGAAATCCTTACTAATAAACCACGAATCCATTATTGATGGAAACCATCATATGTAAATCGTATAGTAGTTATATTTTGGGCCAATCAAATGTCTACCGCAGCAATCCCTAGCGAGTAATTATCATAAGACTTATCTAAGAACATCCAACCAATCAAAACACAACTCATACTTGAAAACCGCACCCAAAACAAATAAGTACCTTCAAAGTTACACGATTTTTACAAAAAAACATTACTGCAGCGCCCCCTGGTCAGTTATCACCATAACATCTATCTTAAAATATTTACCAACAAACTCCTATCCCATTACTGAAAACTGCATCAAAAATCTGAAAACTAATAGTTTTTGAGATTGGGGGCAACATTGGCTTTAAAAAGAAACGTTACTGCAGCACTCCCTGGTAAGTTGTAATCATGCACTGATTAAATTCAAAGCTACTATTGACAACCGCATCACAACACGCAGAGTTGTCACTACAGCACCCCCCTAAAAATATGCACCATTGAAAACCGTATCCAAAACCGATTTGAAATTTTGAAGATAGACGGTGACATTGATTTGTGCAAAAAAGCTGATATACAGCTGCAGGTAGGCCAGTATTTTGGAGTTTAATGTTTTTAATTACACAGTTATATACTTCCTATATATCTCATTATTTACTGCCATCATGTTGATTGTATTTTTAATTTAGTACAGGTACTCGCTAAAAAAATTTCAGATCTCACAGCTGGCACAACCAGACTCCAATAATTGTTATTCGTAGCAGTTCTTTCATCGCTACGAAACTTATAACGTATTTAAAACATTCCATTGGTTTTCGTAAAATTTTCGTAGCACAATCGAATGACATATTCGTAGTTATCGCCTCTGTGGTGTAACGGTACGGCTATTGCCTGATAAGACTTTAAGCCGCGTAAGGTTCAATTCCCAGGTCGGGCCACTTTTTTTAAATGTTTTGAGATTATTCTGAGTAAGCACTACATTGCACCCGAAGTGGCGATAGGCTTGCCACTTATCACATCATGGGCCCTAGTACCTTGGCTAATTATGGGTGTTCTAGTATATCTACTGGACTTACGAGTCATTGATATTCTAGCACACTTCTGCTTACCCTACCTATAATAGGCGTGAGATAATTTTAAGTTTGTAGTAAATTTAAAAAATCTTAATAACTTTGACGCCCTAACCCTCGAAGCCTTAGGTAGAGTTAGATACTTAAGCAACTACGATTAGCCGTTGATATTAGATGTTTATTCGCCACGGTTGTCTCTTACCATCAGGAGACTCATATTGGTTGATTTTTTTGGGATAATACAGCAAAATTAGCATGGAATCGGATCGTGACCACTTTAAAAATTAACGGGCAACACTATTCCGCTAAATGGAACACAATAATAACACTGATGTTATAACGGCAGGGCAAAGAGCGGTCGTACTAATGCGCTAGTAATTGCTAAACTTCTTATTTTTCTTATTCTTATGGTCTGTATTTTTTATGGTCACGGTGTTAGTGGCAAAGAAATCGATTCTTGCCAACAGGCAAGGAATAGTTGAATATATACTTTGGTAAAATCCCGAAACCAATTGAGGAATAGAAAATATCAGAGCCAGATATTAGAAATATATCTAATTAAAATCCGACATTTCACTACCATGATCACATAATCTATGAAACTAAAGAAAAAAAGCTAAAAATTTATAAAATATTTTTTTGTAACAAAGTACCCCGCTGCATACCCAGCGCCATAATCCTGTGCACGCCGCTGGAAAATATTATCTTATTTAGTATTATCTTGTTTATGTGATATTTAATATAATCCTTCAAATACTTTACATATTATCTATCTGGAGGACTCTACATCTATTTTATATGACAGAGGGAGACTCGATTTACCTGTGAGCAAATACATGTACAATTTTAGTACAAACATTATTGTGATTAGTCTTTAAATAAACATATTGCTATTTCAATAAATTGATTTTAATTTTTAAATATGTTTATTTTATTTACGATAACATATTTAATACATATGAAGACTAATAAAGAAATTAACCGTAGTTAATTATTATATTTGTTGGATTTTTTCATCGTACTATCGTAAAGGCAGCGAATAGGCACCACGGGCCTTTTGATGGTGAGAAGCAACGATGCCCCATAGACATCATAAATGATGAAGGTGCACCGCTGTCCTGTGGTAGGGCTGTTAGACCTTTTGTGCAAATCTACCGGCTACTCTAACCTTTGGAACGGAACACGACAATGTCATTATGGCGGTAAGAATAAGTAAGGTGGTGGATTCCTGCCGGAAGAGTCGCTGCACAGCGCTCTATCACCAATGGTCATGTTGGAAGTCACACAGTTAACCTTTGGTCACCTCTTGCGAGTTACTGATTTATTCTGCACAGAGGGCCCGGACCAACACGGGGAGTTTACTTTTACCTAATTTCATCCCCTTGGTATACATTTTGAACTTATTATAACTTAGGCATCAAATTAAGAAGGGTTTAAAAAAGAAATTGAAAAATACTGGTTTGAAATTTTAAGTTTATAGTCCTATAGGTTTGGCCTCGGCCAGTTATCAGTCAATTACTTTTGCCTTCAATATATATCGACTGAAGCTATTAACAAAGTCGGAAGTAAAAAAGTATGTTTTTTCAGTACGGCCAAATGAAGTTTATAAGATGCATAAAATCAATATGAGACGTTAGATTTGTACAATATTTGGTATGGATGGTATAGTTTTTAGTACTCTAAAAGATAATTAAGTGAAAAAGAGTAAATATAAACAGGAAACCTGAAAAAAGGCATATTACATTATTAACCATTTAAACACCTTAATAAAATGTCGGAAATGGGACATTATACAATATTAATTGAAGTTGTATTGATCGATTTTGTCGGATGTGGTATATCATACAATATTTATCGGAACTTTTATTATAAATTATGTTGGAAGTGGGAAATCCTACAATGTTAACCGCACACTACCTACTCAATATCATGTAGATACTACACGCTTCACCAAACAATACTTAATTAAACATCTACTATATTGACGTCGTAAGTTTCCAAACATTTTTAATTCCCCCCAACTTATACGACACACCTACGTCTGGTATTTACCGCACAAACCCTTAGTCCTAATCACCTATATACCACATTGATTTCCAACTGGCAGATATTGTCAACTTGGTCTGAATGTACGTCCTGGTTACTATTCTTTCTCAAGGCATTAGTTTTTCCATTAACGAGGTTGAATGTGGCCTATAAAGAAAAACACATTACATTTTTAATCAATTGATTCGTTCAATTGACAAGTAATTGTTAAGTTACTTCTAAGTCTAATCCAGGTACTAAAATATAGAACAGGAACAATCAAAACGCACATTAGGACTGATAGTAAGTTGACGAATGTTATTGATGTTTTATAAACAAAGGCACTCGTGAGCGTTCTTAGTACCTAATTATAAAAAATAAATAGAAAACTTATTACTAAATATTTTTAATTTCAGGTATAAATAAAAACGACCTAAATTTAAAGTTAAATGAATTTTTGTTTCATTATAGGAATTCGAAACATTTGGTCGCTAATCGGTCTCCTGTAGATATCCTTTTCGGCAAGAATTTACGGAATAGATTGGATTTAGCAAATCCCACGTCATCTACGCTTTCTGACGATTTACCTAATTTAATTCGTTATAAAGTCCTCGCAGGTTAAAAATTATAAAGGAAATCGAAATGTTGCCTTTGCTGTAGGGGAAGTAGTGTTAATAAAAATCAATGACCAATAGAATACCTCATGGACCAAAGCAATTGTAAGGAGAAAAATGGGGATAGCTGCATACTTGTTAAAAGTTTTGGGTGATATTAAAACAATAACAAAAACCCAGAAATCTGATTCACAATTTTATGGGGGGAGAGGAAGATATAATGGAACACAGAGGGCGCTTATTACAAGAAGCAGTCAGTACTGACCCGTTTAATATATCTCCATATTCGGCTATAACGGAACCTCCTACTACAAGCGAGCAAACGGCTACAACATTCGAGCCGGTATTGTTGCCGCCCATAGGCGAACAGTAGGCGACACGATCCACAGACCGGGGGTCGAATGATTAACCAAGAGATAGATCACTCTATTGGCCTCGGTATAGAGCCCGTAAACAATCCCCCAGAAGCGGCAACACCCGACATACCTAGACGGATTCTAAGGCCGCGAACTAGGTTAGTGGACTATAGGCCCCATTTCTAAGAGTTATACTTAAACAAATGTTAGTAATAAGAGGGTAGTAGGATAACAGTGGCGACCGTGGCTTCGTCCATGGCAGTCTGAATATAACTGACGTAACAGTTACATTAAGTTTTATTTAATTATCATATTAACATCTTCTTCGTCGTTTTTCTTCAATTTTCTTTGAACCAAATGTTTTATCAAGTAAGCATTTCTTTCCCTTATCAATTTTTAAAATTTTCGTTCTGAAACTGGCTGTAGAAGATGGTGTCAAGACGTTAGTAGAAACCTATCATGTCTCTATGATATGATGAATAACCACATCATATCTCTATGTTGTCATAATCAACCTGATGTGTTTAGTGTGTTCACTGTTTTTTTTCCTGGCTAGGTTTGGAAACGGTGGTAGTTTATGGTAGAGTTAAAACAAGTCGGCTGTAAGTTAATGTTTATAAATAACCAGATAATTAGTATATTATATATAGTTTCATAATTAATAAATAAATATAAATTATGTGTTAAAATACTTGCATACCATATTGTGATAGAATATGTTGGACGTTGATATAATTAAAAACTCGTGTTTTTGTAACAATTTTTAAACATACATATTCGGCAAATAAATAATTTTCATTTCATGTAAGCAGTCAACATAACTAGTACACAACGTATTTTTAAAGTTTTGGCAGTGTGGTGAAATAGGTGATGGCATAGGTGTTGTGTCAAACAAAAATCTCCAAAGCTATTATCGTGAATGCCGTTTTCACCATCCCTCTGGCCTCAAGGCCTTTGGTGAAGACGTACTGGAAACAATAGGTGACGGAATTCTTGGAACATCAGAGGTTTCATTCGACGTAGAATTTAACATTTCCGGGGCGGGAATGTTTGCAAGATCTGGGGTTTCAGTTGACGTAAAAGTCGGCATTTTCGTAACGGCTGATGCTGATGTTTATTGATCCATGGCATGAGAAATTATGTATGTCAGATTCATAGTGCTATCGCTAAACATCTAGCTAGACCTATTAGGTCTTGCAATTATACACATAAGATCCTCTTGAAATTTTTTGGAAGTGGAATTTTTTCTCCAAGAAATAACAAATAATATACAAAGTTGCAGGCAACAGCAACAGTAATAAGAAAAGCAAAAAAATAGAAAAAAACTTATTAAACAGTACAGGTACGACATTTAACGACTCTAATATTACTAGGAATATTCGAATAATAAAGACGTTTTCACCATATTCAGCTTCAAACTGTATGATTTAAAACAAATAATTTCGGTAGTACCTTGTCCAATATCAACTTATACAAGCAACAGAGTCGATAGTACCATATCCGACTAAAATCGGGCGATATAAGACAGATAACAAAGTCGGTAGTAACACATAGGACAAACGATAAATGTAATCCAACAAGTAATATTGTAGGATATGGTACATCCGACCCAAAAAAAAAAAAAAACTGTTAACACTGTAGGATCTGACACATACGACAATATTAAGCGCTAAATATGTAATTTGAAATTTTCATGAGAAAAGTGTGATTAAAAATAATGAAAGTACTAATATAAGTAATGTTACATTATGGTTATTTTTAAAATACGCAGTTCAAATATTGTGTAGTTAATTTTTTCTCTTCTGGCCGGTCCATGTTCGAACATCGGATTCGTTTAAATTTGTTTTTAATGGAATTTCTTGCGCCGGAACATGTTTCTGGAGCAAGTCTTAGATTCGCGTAGACCACGACATCATTATAGTAAACTTAATTGTATTGGTTCCATTAAAACGGTCAAGTTGATTGGGGAAACAAGGAGCGTGGCAGATCCGCGCGGCGCACGTGGCCTCTCAACCCCTGCGTGCTCCGGGAACATCGTCGCAACATATCTACCGACATTGTGCCATGAAAACATCCGACTTATTTCCAAGAAAAAAGCATTGAATACGTCCTTTTTGAAACTTGATACTTTGTGAAGTCAAAGATATGGATATTCTAAGACTTTTATTGCAATAAAACAAAATTGGCCAAAATGTAGTACCGACTATGTTAATTGCTATAGTCGATATGTAGACAAATTATTAATCCAAACCAAACGTGGAACTCTTTGTAATTATTAGTCAACAGCGTGCATCATTTGAAAACTTATATGCTTGTTTAAAAATGAGATATTGCCCAGAGACACGCGCTACACTATCCAACTGAAAGCATAAAACCTTTGCTTTTAATAGTTCCGCTTCCGTTTTCTAAGAGAGCGTTCGGAGTATTTCAGTCACGAATAAAACCTCTATAAATTTGTGATATCTCTTATCATAAAAACTTTTGTACCATTATTATCATTCTACATATCCCTCGTATTATTTGAATTGAACAGATTACAGATTATTTAAGTAGCCTCAATGTTATACATGAACTCACTCACTAAACTTTTAAGTACAACTAGCTTTGCTCGCAGCTTTTTCTGCGTATTAAGGTATTTATATAAAGCGAATGTGTATTGAATATGGATGGTTGTAGGTACCCGGGGAGACCTAGGTTGACATATACTTCACTATACACTACGCTACTAGTTAATCGTATGGCTATTTCAATTGCAATTTTATGTTAATAAAAAACAAAAACATTACACATTTTAGGGTAGTACAAATAAGATCTAATATCCGTTATCCGATCCGGTATTTTAAACAGTATGAATATTTTAGGAATATTAACTGTCCAATCTCCGAACATGTTCCACCTGAGTTAACAGTGTCTTGATAACAAAGTGTCTGGTTATACCTAGATTACTGCGTCTCCTGAGCTCGATTAATCAAAGGTTTATAAACTTATCTCGGCCAAAGTATCTTCCGAAAGTGATGTATTGAATATTCAGGATTGTAGTATTTGTGGTATCGAAAGGCATACAAACAAACGAATTATTCGTCACCCGTTCAGATCAAAGACGCTTATGATCCAAGGCTAAAGACTTATATGGCACACTTCCTTAAGTAATTCGCCGCCCCCGAAGAACACTATGGTAATAGGAAAATGTCAATTTTACAGGAGGCGATTAAAACTGAATATCTTAAAAAATATCAAACCTGCAAAGGGCATTATTTTATTAAAAATAGGGGAAATATTTTAGGTATACTACGTTTTTACTAAATTTTCACAAAAAGTTCTATTTATAAATAAGAAAGTGATGAAAATGTCTATAACTGAAATAAACTATGGAGAATGTTAACGTTAAATATCTTTACGATAGTGTTCGACTAAAATCAAAAAACGGTATGATTATAGTAATCGTGTATTACGATATTGTTCCATGGACAATATTTGT
>DVZL01005763.1:0-11827 GCA_018236625.1 Lasaia peninsularis
GTAACTGCTGAGTCACAAACGAGGGTCATCATTTTGTTATTCAGTTTAGCAATACAATGGTCAATACATTTATTATAGCGGGTAGGTAATAAGTGACATGGTAGAAGACAGTGTGTAGAAAGTAAATCCAAATAAACGTCTGACTTAATATCGTCATTCCCAGTACTGATGTCAATATTGATATCTCCCGTTAAGATGATGTTAGGTATATGCTTTAGGTCAACTAACAACTTATTCAAAGATTCTAGGAAATTATCTATAGAGTTAAACGACGGAGATCTATAAATGCATACAAAAGCATAATCCTTACCGATTTTTACGACTAAGCAGTCAGCTTCGGTAAAATTAGGCTCATACACGACAACCTCTGGCAAAACATCGCGGACATAAACAATCACACCACTATTTTGATTTATATGTTTGACGCTGTTATGACCGATATAGTTACCCATTTTTGGAAGTAGTAGAATATAAAAATAACTACTAAAATAGTAATTTAAGCTACTTTTATGTAATTAAATTCAAACGCGGACGAAGTAGCGGTTACAGATTATGTTAAGTATTGTGTGTTTAATTCTGGAATATTTAGATTTTAATTGATTTGTGTAACATATGTAAATAAAAAAATATAGTCAGGTTCGTATGTTCGGAAGCGTCATCAGCGGCGTGCACAGGATTATGACACTGGGTAAGCGGGGGAGTACTCGGCTACAAAATAAATTCTTGATTGATTTTTAGCTTTTTTTGTTTAGTTTCATAGATTTTGTGATAGTGAAATATCGGAGTTTAACTAGATATATCAGAGAACAGTCTCAAAGCGTAAACAGTGCTTATGTGCCTCTATGGAGCGCACGCCACTGATACTTATACACCCACTATTAAACGATGATGATAGATCCCGTGATATGGCGATATCGGGCACAAGTCCAATTTCAGGCAATGTTTTTACATTCCTTCTCGATCTTCCTCGTTGGTCGAGGGGTTAGCGTACACTAAACCCATCGACTAACCGCGAGGCTCGGGTTCGGTTACCGACTGCGACAGGCATTTGTGTGAAGAACATGGATGCTTGTATATCTGGGCCTGGATGTTTATTAAATTTATTCTTGTATCTATTTAAGTATTACTATGTATTAGTATCGTTGTCTAACACCCATAACGCAAGCATATAATTTGCTTACTATGGGGTAAGATCAATTTCTGTAATTTGTTCAGTAATATTTCTTTATTTATTCAATATTTGTCCTAAATGTCATATATAATAATAAGTAGTAATTTTTATATGGGATAAGACAGCGAACAAACACACGAGGACTGTTTTTACTCTGTGTTTACTGATGGTAAGAGACAATGATGGCCTATAGACACCATAGATGTTGTAGATCTGTCTGTGGTCGGGCTGTTATAGACTTGATGTGCACGTCTACCGACCAGTAGTCATATGGGAAGTGACCCCGTTAATCTATGCTCGCCTCTTAGGCCTGGTTTGGAGGCAAATGGTCTATTCTACACAGACGACCCGGACGAATACGGAGGAAACTTGATGCCAATGAAATAAATTTTTCTGTCCTATCTTAGGGCAAAACACTGCCGCGTGGACAAAATTGTTATTTTCCGCCCTTGTAACTATGAAAAAAGTATTCACGCCTTGGGCAGTAAAAAAAATAAGCCTATAATGGCTGAAAACTATGTGATCTTTTCTTATCTTTCTATCTCAGAGATATATATTCATTCATTAGTTATTATGTAGTCTAACATCTATATATACATTGCTTCACGTCAGTTCCCTTGAGGGTTAGGCAGAGAGAATCGAGTGCAAGCTTCTTTCACATTTATAACTCTCTTGATGCAAACACGCCGGTTTTGGAGACTATACTCTCATCTATGTATATACAAATAAATAAATTTAGAGTGTCTGTATGTAATATTAAAATAACTACTTTTAACTAAGTGCATATGTATATTTAGAAGATACATTTATACGAAAACAATATTTTTAAAATTTTTGTTTGCCTGTGTGTTTGTACCCGCTAATATCTGAAACGGTTGGACCGATTTTGACGTGACTTTCACTGGCAGACAACTAACGTAGTAAGAAACTACTTAGGCTAATGTTATTTTAGAAATGTATAAAATATGAAAAATAAAAACGAGGATGAAGTCGCGGGCACAGCTAGTTTTGATATAAAGATCATTGTGGAAAAGTACAAGTATGTTAATAGCAAATATGACTTTTCTTTCTTTTTACGCAATAGGTGTGCGTGTGTAGGTAATGGCCCTATGGAACAAAAGTGAGTGTCCCAAGGTTGTCCACTGCTAAGCGCTGTGCTCGCATTTCGCGGGTTCCTCTAAAACATACCCTCCTGCGTTGGAAATAAGGTTGTTATTACCACACTGTGTCCTAATATCGCGTTTAAATTATAATCACGACCCAAAATAAATCTTAACATGTACATATAAGGCTGAAAAATGTTTGGCGTTTAATTTTTTTCCACATTACCCAGTTTGGAACTGGCTTTCCTTGTTTAGTATTTGATTTATCTGAACGTGTTAAATCGTAACCTGTGATCTACTTGGTTTCATTATTCTCGGCAAAGTCTGACTGAATATAAAAATTTTTGATATTTTTGGTTTAAACCCACTAGACTATCTGTTACCAGGCTGTATCTCATGAACTGTGATAGTTAAGATGTTGGAAATGTTCACAGATTATGTATTTCTATTGCCGACACAATAACGAATACTAAAATCAGAAATATTAAATATCACTTCATAGTATAAAACAAAGTCGCTCTCTCTGTCCCTATATAGGGATATATGCTTAAATCTTTAAAACTACGCAACGGATTTTGTTTCGGTTATCTTAAATAGAGTGATTCAAGAGTAATGTTTTAATGTATTTATATATTTATATTTATCATGTATAGTGTAACCGTGCGAAGTCGGGACGGGTCGCTAGTACAAAATAAAAAATAACAAACGTGATTCGTTTTTATAGATAATGGTAATAAATCTTCTGCTGAAAATTTTAAGGATGGTGTTTTTTTGCCACTACAAAAATATTATATAAAATAAATCTGTAAAGATTGCTTCCATACACCAAATGCTGTGGTTTTGTGACCAAAAAAACAACATTTAACAAAACATTTCAAATATAAAAAAAGAATATAAAAAATGCTGAAATAAGAATGATCTAATATATAAAATTTCCACGTCACAATGTTAGTTACCGTACTCCTCCGAAACGGCTTGACCGATTTTTACCAAATTTTATATGCGTATTTATTAGACTCATACCTAAATAGGCCAACATTTATTTTTCAAGTGCGAGTGGTAGGAAGTTCGCCGAGGCAGCTAGTAGATATATATAAAAATAGGTTTCTTTTGGCTAAGTACATTACCATCTTTGACCCCAGTAACCCAATGATTCTTTGTGCTTAGTTTTCATATGTAAAAAAAAACTGAACTTTAAAATTCGAATTCCGTAACGGTTTAATTCGGTGTAATCCATTGTAAGTTGTTTTGGCACAGCGTGGTCAGACCAAGGCTGCGGTTTTAAAACCTGTGCGTCAATTGTATGACGAATGCCTAGAAAAATAAAAAAAATCTGCCTACGATGAAATTTTTACTTTCTTTCAATTCCAGTAAACAAATAGTTCGAAACAATGAAGAAATTATCTATACAATACATTATTGTATAGTACAAATAAATAAAATTGGAGTGTCTGTATGAAATATTAAAATAACCGTTTATTATTAAGTGCATATTATGTTTATATCTATACAAGTCACATAACATTACCAAACGATTTTATTAGTTGTTTTAACGACAATAGAAATCCATCATCTGTGAAAATTTCAACTGTTTAGCTATTACAATTCATGAGATACAGCCTGGTGACAGACAGACGGACAGCGAAGTCTTAGTAATAGGGTTCCGTTTTTACCGATTGGTTACAAAACCCTAAAAACAAAGCAACAGTAAAGTTTAATATACATTATCGGAATATGCGTTTTAATAAATCTACATAATCTGTGATATTGAGACCTTGGCATTATTACCAGCTAAGTTATTTACTTTTTCAACCGGTTTTTATTTAGTAATGTGCAAATTATGCAACGAAAATGTGACGTAATTGTTTATTTATTTAAATTATGCAATGTTATATCATCTGTGGAATATTTATGCTTTGGGATCATATATAAGGCCAGATGAATACAGCTGCTCGATGTGAAGACTGATTATAGATCCTATAATGATTTGGTCACCTGAAATGTCGTTATCAGAAATTTAAAAAAAATTGAGGTGTTAGAAGAGACACATCAGAGAAAGTAGGTGCGTCATTCTCTTAATAGTCGAAATAATATAAATGATTAATGTTTTCATACATACATATCTTCACGCTAGGTCCCTTGTAGGGTAGGCAGAGAGCACCGAGTGCCAAGTGTCACTATCCCTTCACACTTTTCATACTGTACATACCAACACGCCACTATTGGAGTCTTTTGGCACTACCCTCGGTTAATACTCGAGCTATTTGGTCATAGAATGTCAACTGAGGTTTCCTCGGTACGTCGAAAAAAATTAACATTTTCATGTAAAAATATGTGTTATTCATAGTAGACATAAAAATATGATGGGGTAACATCTATATATATAAAAGAAAGTCGGGTTTGTTACAACATTTATAACTCGAGATCTGCTGGACCAATTTTCATAGTTTTTGATTCAAAATAATATTTTTTAGATTTTTTGTCTGTCTATTTTGTTAAATATAACAAAATAATATTTTTTAGACTTTTTGTCTGTCTATTTGTTTGTACCCGCTAATCTCTGAAACGGCTGTACCGATTCAAATGGGACTTTCACTGGTAGACAACTGATGTAATAAGGAAAGGCGTAGGCTACTTTTATTTTAGAACTTTAATTTAGAAATTAATTTTATTTAATATTAGAATTAATCGCGGACACAGCTAGTTTTATATAAATATAAATAAGACGTTATTGTTAAATACTTTTAGCATTTATAAAATTTTAAATAAAATTTTAAAATATATAAATTAATATCATCATGCCTGTATGCGATGGGACAGGCAGATGTACATATTTCATACTCTCAATATAAAGGATCAAGTCAACATTTTTGTAAACTGTGAAATTTAAAATGCTAAGGCCACAAAATTATATTCTCTACCGGTTACAATCATTACTTTAATAATAAGCACGTTATTTGGAATAAAAGCTGCTATGAAGGAATCCAGGATGTTTAAAGGTCATTCAACAAGAAATATTTTTTGGATTGTGCCCTTATATTACAGCTAAGGGTCCTATATACACCCACGATTAGTGGACGATATTAGGTCCCATGACGTGCAAGGTCGCCCGATAAGTCGACGGACTATAAGATAGTTTTTACAAACATACACGTTGTATTAATATTTACCGTAATTATAATATTAAACACTCCCCAAACAGTTATTAAGCGATGTTTGATTTGACAACACAAATGTCACTAGTTGGTATTTGAAGACTTAATCGAAATGTGTTTGTGTTTTGATTATAAATACTATATTTTAATTGTTTGTCTTTGGTAGCTTAATTTGATGAGTACATATACATGGGGTATCTTATATATACTTATTTTATAAAATGGTTTGTCTATTAGGACGCCTTTCAAATACCTTTTAAAACGAGCAATACTTGTTTATCTTATATATTAATACTAGTGACCCGCTCCGGCTTTGCACGGTTATAATATACATGTTATATACTTAAAAACCTTCCTCTTGAATGACTCTATCTATTTAAGAAAACCGTTGCGCAGTTTAAAAGATTTAGTAGTGATATTTATTCAAACCAACGATGTCGGAAACGGATCTAACAATTTCGCTGACACTTGATACTTACGGGTTTTAAAGCATAAAATATTGGTCTTATGTAGGTCTTATGTCTTTGAATCGAATCAAACCCAGGACCTCGTGTGTCAAAGTCAGACAGCGTAGTCGCGCTGGTACTCCGACGTGATGTTGAAGGCAAAGGTGATATATTTTAAAAACAAAGATATATTTCAAAGAGCAGATTACTTATACTTATAACACTTATTGTATGAAAACATATCCTATTTTTAATGTGATATGTAAAAAGTAGCCTATGTGTTAATTTCATGTATACGGTCTTACACGGGTCTCCTGATGGTAAGAGACAACCGTGGCCTATAGACACCATAAATGTTGTTGGTGCGCCGCTGCCCTGTGGTTGAGCTGTTAGACCTTATGTGCAAGTCTACCGGCTACCCTACGCTCCGGACCGGAACACGACAATGTCATTATGACGGCAGGAATAAGTAAAGCGGTGGATCCCTACTCGGGCGAGTTGCTGCACAGCACTCTACCATCACTGTAAAGTTTTATCCAAATCCGTCCAGTGTTTTTCGTGACAGAGTACCAAACATTCACACTTACATCCATCCATACTTACAAACATTCTATTCTTTCACAAAGATGAATTTGGATGCGGGTAAAGTTGAAACAGTACCAATAATCACAATACAATGTTATCGCTAGCGCTTGATTTGGAGTGTAACACTTTCGTCCATGACAGCGATTATCGTGTTTTTAAAATCGCTGTTGATTAAACATGGCGGGTTTGCACTGGACCATGACGTGTGGCGAATGGACACGTGGTCCAACGTACAAACTATATATATTACCTATTAGCTGCCCGGCTTCGCGCTGTTACTTCGTAATTGACATAATAACGCAGCGCCACCTACCGGGTCCAATTGTATTTTTGAATAATTTAGGAAATTATCGAAACATCCATGTAAAATTTCAACCCAATCGGTTCAGCCGTGAAATAGATAAGTATGGAAAGATAATTCATACTACCCGTTCACCCATTACCAGTTTTCCCGTAGGATGAAGCATTATTCCGCGGTTGATAGTAGCCTATGTTCATCAGGGATAATGTCGGCTTTTAATAAAAAAATAATCAATTTTGGTCCAGTAGTTTTGTAGGCTATTCAATACAAACAAACAATCAAATATTTCTTATTTATAATATTATAGTATATCGCTGTTGCCCGCGAAGAGCCTCGGTGGCCTAGCGGTACGTGCTTTCAATCGAGTAGTCCAAGTTCGAACCCCGCCATGTACCAATGAGTGACAGACAGACAGACATACAGCGAAGTCTTAGTAATAGGGTTCCGTTTTTTAAATTTTGGGTACGGAACACTAAAATCAAGATGGTGGGAGCTTAGGTTTAGACACCGAAGACGTTAGTGGTGGGTTACTCTCGCTTAATCCTTGGCACTCTTAGGGTAAAACTTGATCAATTTATGATTCAGTACATATACAGTGAAGTATGTCTAAGAATGACAGAATTCCTAAAAATGCGGGTATTTACCACATTAATGGAATTTGCAGGCTGTGTCACCGAGACCTTTGCAAAGGACAAAACGAATAGCTGACCTGAATGTGAAAGACAATAGACAATATGCACCTTTATATACCTACCTTTGTCAATATCATTTGTCTCTCTGGTAGAGCCGGTCTTTAGACATCGTATATGTTGTAGGTGCATCACTGTCCTGTGGTCAGACAAACCTTGGAACTTATGTGCAACTCTTCCAGTTACCCTACTCTCCGGACCGGAACAGGACAATATCGTTATGGCGACAGTATTGGTAAAGCGGTGCCCTTTTAGGCACGAGATCACGGAGAGAACGAGAGCATAGGATCGATTTGCGGTTTTGGCAATTTGTATGAATTTTTCAGGTTATCTAAAAAATATAACATCGTCTGGAATTGCGCTTGTGTCCGATACAGCACCAGTATTACACAGAGCGATAGCCACCTGATCTTTGCAGCTCAGAAAGAAAACTAGAGCATAGAGCGTCTAGAATCGTCGACGACCGGGCTCTTTCCATTCGTCTTGACTCCTTGGCGTTGCGTTGCGAGATATATGTTCACTTAGTGTCTTCTACCGCATTTACGCATTTAAATCTGAAGACTTGCTTAGTTTGATACCTGCCAGGACCCTGTTAGAACATGGCGTTAGAGCTTAAAATACCACGTCTACAACATTGATGCGTGGCGCTCCTCAACCGTGCGATTCCTAAGGAATTTTTTGCCTCGTATTACACCTATGTGGAACGAATTACCAGCGGCGATATTTCCAAACGGATACGACTTAGGAACCTTCAAAAAAAGAGTATAAATATTCCTAAAAGGTCGGGAACGCGTTTGTTGAGCTCCTGTTTGTTTGTTGAACTCCTGGTGTTGAGGGTACTCCTGGTTCGTGGGCGGCGGTGAGCACTTACCATCAGGTGATCCACTTGCCCGTTTACCTCCTCTTCTGTAAAAAAGGTCTAGTGCTAAATTAGGTGGAAATCAAGGGCACAAATCCCAGGCTTCCTCACGATGCTTTCTTTAACCGTAGAGCAATCATATGCTGTACTTAAGTTAAAAATACTCTTTGGTACATGGCGGGATTCGAACTTGGACTACCGGAATGAAAGTCCGAAGCGCGTGCCACTAGACCATCGAAATTAAATGGATAAATTAATACCTCAAAATATTAATAACCTTTAAATATTCACATTTTTCTTTTTTTAGTATTTGTTGTTATAGCGGCAACAGAAATACATATATGTCGTGAAAGTTCAACTTCCTATCACGACCATGAGATACAGACTGGCGACAGACAGACGCACAGCGAAGTCTTAGTAATAAGATTTCATTTTTGCCCTTTAAGTATAACCCTAAAAACCATGGAGATTAACTAACTTCCGTCAATAATAATTAAGATTTAACGTTTAAATAGATAGTATTTGATATCAAATAAGTGTTGATTAATTGCTTTATTATGTAAGCACACCAACACGGTAATTTGTCTACGAGAATCGTACCTTCAGAGATTTATTATCTATTTCATCTTTAATATCTGTCGTGTGTGATGAATATATCATATTGACCCTGTAGGAGTCTAACCTCTACTATAGGTGTACACTGTACATGTAATCTAGTAATGAAGTTTGCCATAGAAAAAGCGTCTTTAAAGTATTTTTTTAGGTGAGGCTATGTAAAATCCTAACATTTTTTTTTAATAAGACAGCGTTAATGATATTAACTATCACGTTTGTTACTGTTTTACGTAAAAAATACTGAATGGATCTTAATGAAATTTTAAATGAATATAGCTTATACATCAGAACAACATGTGGGCTACCTGTTAACCGACTACATTAAAAAGGGTGTATGTTTTTACGCAATAACTATTCTGTTCTAATTTTCGGTTTATATAAGACTATTGTCTGGCCGTGAGACAGAATCATTGAATCTAGCTCTATTTTTGTTTCAAAACATCTTCATGAAATGTTTTTATTGTAAAAAAAAATAAGTTAAACTCTTGATAGATAACGCGTAAAATAATAAGGAACATTGCTATGTTCAAGTACAAATATAGAAAAACTCGAATCATCAGCAAAGTTTGTAGACAATTTAGAAAAACATAATTATGAGTGATGAACATCCGCTATTAGGGCTCTCGACCGGAAAATAATATCGCTAATATGACATTCAGTCACAATGATCCACAAGTTATTTGTAGGAGCCTGTAAAACTGTAACCTGTAGTTTCACTCTCGGAAACAAACTAAATAGACCGATATTCGTAAGAGCCAGACATTTTGACAACTGAAAATTTACGCATGTTCCAATCTAAGTAACCTGATTGTAAGCCTAATGGTAAGTGATCTTCTCCAACCACGGGCATCTGCCACAGCGGCAGTATATTTATTCGAGAAGATTCCTAATTAGTTTTACATAGCAAAGGTGTAAAAACTTCAAATAATTAGAATAAAAGATTTAAATAATTTAATAAAAAAAATAGTTTTACATAGCAAATGTGTAAAAACTTAAAGTAATTGGAACAAAAAATTTAAAATAGTTAAATAAAAAAATAGTTTTACGTATGTAGCCAATGTGTAAAAACTTAAAATAATTAGAATAACAAGTTATACATGTTAATAATTAAATATCATCCCGCCCAAGTCCCGGGAAGTGTAGGCAGAGGTACATATGCACGGTCGGTTAGCCGACGATATTAGGTCCCATGATGTGTCAGGTGGCATGTCTATCTCCATATCACTATGTTTGCCTTCACCATAAGAGCTTAAAGGTCGTAGCTCACTTACACGTCCCTGCTACGCCTCGCCTATATCGCAAGGTCATGCCTTAAAGCCCATATTTGAATGTCAATTTTTTTATTCGAGGCGTAGCAGGGACGTGTAAGTGAGCTACAACCTTAAATGTACTTAAGTTAATCTGGACCAAAGTGGAAATCTGAAGTTCGTACTAGACCACCGAGGTTAAATGAATATTTTTTTTCTTATTAAATAATCCGAATTTAATAATTCTTTTTTTATTTCTAATACTACCAAAATGATCTATTATGAATTTTATACTAATACTTGCTGTGCCCGCGACTTCGTCTGCATTTTTATTTTTTAAATTTCTAAAATAATAGTAATCTAAGCCATTCCTTATTACATAAGCTGTCTGCCATTAAAAGTCCCGCCAAAATCGTTCCAGCCGACGATAAAAAATACGACTTTATTTTTCGACTACTTTCACTTTCGCCCTTGAAGCATGTGATCTCATGGATATTTTCCACAAAACCATTGGCAAAGTAGGAGTTCCGTACATTCATTATCATACTGGAGAAACAGTGTTACGCGTCCGCGGAATGCGGGGTGAATGAATGGCCGAGTGGTTGGCGCGCCGCCAGGTGCAACAAGTGTGTTGGGTTCATCGATATTCGGCCAAGTTCAAGTTCGCATTATGTCATTCGGATTTTTAAAATCTCCGTTCCAGTTTTCGTATTGGCGCGAAGTGAAAGTTATGTAATGGCTTTGTGAACGTCGAGAGAGTTTTGTGTCTGTGTGTACGGTGTAGTGATTTGCAGTTGTAGTAATGAAAATAAAAGGATTATCATAGTAGAAAACAAAGTCTAAAGATCGTTTCCCGCTGCTTGTCCCCATGGAGGCCATTTTTATGAATAGAGATCTTCCTCTTAAGATCTTATCACTACATAATATAAAACAAAGTCACTTTCTCTGTCTGTCCCTAAGTATGCTTAAATTTTTAAAACGAAGCAACGGATTTTAATACGGTTTTTTTAATAAGTGGAGTGGGACGAGTTTTTTAATAAAGGTTTTTATGTATATAACATGTATAGTATACCCATACGAAACCGGGATGGGTTGCTAGTTAAAAAATATTCGATATACTTGTAAGTAATAATACGTAAACGTAAAAATGTGTGACACCAATAATACAGTAACATATTAATTTTCTCTTAGCGCCGACGGTGGAAAGTTAACAATATAAATGAGTATTGAAGATAGAATAGTATAGAAAATGAAGAATAAAACAAAACCGGTCAAAAGCGAGTGTGACTCGCGCACCAAGGGTTCCGTACCATTATATAAAAAACTGCAAAAAATGTTGTATGGGAGCATCATTTATATGTTTATTTTGTTCTGTTTTTAGTGTTTCTTGTTATAGCGATAACAGAAAACATCATCCATGAAAATTTCAAACGCCTAGCTATCGTAGTTCTTGAGATACATCCTGGTGATAGACAGATAGACAGATGGACAGCGGAGTCTTAGTAATGGAGTTCCATTTTTACCCTTTGGTTACGGAACCCTAAAAAATTAGGTAACTTGAAAACTCACGCGCTACATATTTCAAGCTTGAAACAGGCAGAGAAAGTGCCAAGTGACACAATTCTTACATATTAGGTTGGGGAAAAGTTTCTTTGC
>DVZL01005764.1:0-11827 GCA_018236625.1 Lasaia peninsularis
GAATATACGAAAATTCGGGCTCGGAGTTCGTATCTTTTAACTGTCAAAAAGATACACAATAGCCCCGCTGGACTACCCAAATAATTATCACTTTAGCTTAATCATGAGTACTTCTTCTTCGTCCTAGCCTTGCTCCATGGTGCTGAAGTTTATTCCGATTAAAGCATATACATACATATTTTCACACCAGGTGAGCAAGCTGAGAATATTTAGTGCCTAGAGTCAAGATCGCTGCATACTTGCCTAGCTTTCTCCACGTTCATAATTCTCTTCCTGACACCACACCCTCGGATAATACTGAAATAAACCAAATAGCTCCCCGAGTTCCTAAAGCCATACACATTCGTTCCACATGACTAAACCATTTGAGCCATGGCCTTTGTCATTTTTACACCGACACCTTTCATCTAAGGCCTAATTAATATAAATACCTCAAAATTTACGAATCACTGATACTTAAAAATACATTGTTTTACTGCGGTTTTAATATTTAAAAACGAATCCACTTTTTAAAAAAGAATGTAGGATTTCAAAAACAATGTTAAAGCAGTAAATGAAAATGAAAAAAAAAAAAATTTTATCACCCTGGGTGTAAATATTAGTTTTTCACTCGATGGAGCTTGGAGGGTATAAAAATATATTCTACTAAACTCGGGCAAAACTAACAGCAATATTGATAACCATACGTAAAAAATAAATACCATTTTCTCATTCATTTTTCAGAGAATTCGGTTGAAAAAACCATTTCACTTAGGAGTGAAACCTCAATTTTTTCAACTTCTACCCTCGATTTTAACACTTTCGTCATTTTTTTCAGATGATGGAGAATGGTTATCACGAAGAAATCAGCGTGAAAAAGGTCTCAATACTCGGTCAAAATGCACCAAGAACAGTAGAACATTTAGGAAAGATTCGCCAAAGTTTGCCCAACGCGGGACGGTTTGGGACGAACTTAGAGCCAAGATCTTTGCTAGATAAAATAACTTATGAGAGTGAACGTTCTAAAGGAAGTTACAGTGCATCATCTTCCAGAAGAAATAGTTTTGATGCTGGAAAAAGAAAGGATAATTTTAGAGAAGGTAAGAAATAAAACTCATGTTTTTGACAAGTTTTGTTGTTGTAGGTTAAATAGCATAAGGCAATTTGAAGGTTTGACAGCCGATAGCTTAATCATGAAAATGATATACCTATTTGCTGTATATATTTTTTATAAAGTTTTTTCAAAAAAATATTTGATCATAGCAACACATTCTACAAATGTTCCCCGTGTTGGTCCGAGTTCCGTTGTAGAATAGGCCAACTGCCTTCCACCCAGCCAGCTCGTTAGAGGCGAACACAGGGTCTAGGTGGTAGAGTCTTACAACGACTCGTCCGGATTGGTACCACCGCCTTACCTATTCTTGCCATAATGGCGTCAGTGCTCGCCATTGTCGTGTTCTGGTTTGGAGGGTGGGGTAGCTGGTAAACTTACTCACGCAAGAGGCTGACCATCCTAGCCTCAGGTTGGCAACGTACCATTTCCACCTTTGGTGTCTATAGACGACATGTATTTCTTACCTTCAGGAAATCCGTCTGCTTGTTTACCATCTAATATCATAAAAAAAACATGGTGGTGTGTAAATATTTTAATATATTTATTACAGCGAACTTCATGAAATATAAAAATTAAATTGTTTTATTTCTATATTCCTTGAAATTTTTCCGGTTTTTTTCACCGTTAGAACATTTCTCAGGCTTCGTCAAATACAACAAAAAAATGTCCTCAATCGGTTCAGCCGTTCTCTTTTTATATTATAGATCAAATTAGGTACTAAAAATAATCAAACCCGACTTAGTTTAAACTTATTTACAATAAAATATTACTGTTTACAATCCTATCCAGTCAGGAGAAGCGACCCTCTCCCTCCCTCTGCCTATCCTTTCAGGGATATGGAAGACGATATTCATTATTTAACTTTAATTATTCACTGATGTGAAATGTAACCAGTCTTGTTTAGCACAACATTTGAAACTGAATGTAACACAATATGAAGATATACACAAAGATATGCAAGGCAATAAATAACATAAAAATAAATATTTAAATTATAGAGTAAAATACATTTTGATTAGTGTGCGAGATGTATTTTATTCGAAATGTATTTTATACTTTTAAGACGCGGTACGTAACGATTTGGTTCAACCTTTCTAATGCGAACGGCTGACGAGTAGAATTCGCTGCCGATTCAATTCACGATTCTATTCCCGAAATAATATATCTAGCCATATTTAAGGCAAGAGTGAATAGGCAGGCTCTTTTAGTTCCATCTTCCACCGCATCACCACTGGACATCAGAGGGGTTAGATTCTGCACTATTGTCTCGACGCGATCGATTGCACGATTTGAAATGTCGAACTCAAAAAAATATACTAGGTTTTTTGTCAAATTCAAAAAAAATACTAGGTTTTTTGAGTTTGATGTTTCAAATCGCGCAAAACGTCAAGGTGATAGTGCACATTCTAACCCCCCAGGTCAGATGGAGATAATAGCAACGACTCTCTAATGCAATCTTAATTACAGATGGGACGAGTTCGGAGCCTCCCACAGCTGGGATCAACAGCGTGAACGGTTGGAATGATCTCGCTAGTTCTACTTCGACGACGAGAACGGAACTTAGTATATCGGATAATGATGAGGTAATGCTCTCATATTACCAGGTTAGGTTAGATCAGGCGTGGTAGTCAGCACTCGTGATGAGCCTAACCAAGTTATTTCTGCGCCAACCACGATGATGGGACAAAATCTATTAACGCTAAAACGAGGTACAACAAGGACTTTCTGCTAGCTTTGTGGTGCTGACAAAGTCAAACAATCCGTTCCTATTGAACAACTGTTTAATATTGTGAACATATCGTTTTAAGGAGTGTAATCTCCATAGTACCATCTTTCATGAAATATGTCCATACCAACAGCAAAACGGATACATGCATTTGCATTGACACTCATACATGACCACTGATGGTAGAGTGTTCTGCTGCAATTCACCGGGTTAGGGATCCACAGCCTTACCTATTCCTACCAACCTAAAGACATTGTCGTAGACTTGCACATAACTTCTAACAGCCCGATTATAGACAGTGATGAATTTACAATAATCCATGGTACTTACCATTGTCATTGGCCACGATTGTCTCTTACCATCACGGAAACGCGTTCTACTTGTTCACTATATATTCCATAAAAATGTTTTCCTTTGCGTAATTTTTTTTCTTTCTAAATATTTTTTGCTACGAAACCCATCTTGTACAAGTTCAACTTGCGCTTGATCGTTAATATTTATTACCATACATTGTCATGGTAAAGTTAAAACGTATAAAAAGCCTTTCCTTAATTTGTTGATGTAATAGCTAAAGTGATGGGTATTACTTTAATTATTCTAGAAACAACGTTATTGTTTATATATTGACATCCATACGCAGTCATTTCTGGCCGCCATTTTATGGAATGGGGAAGTGGAGGTAGTAATTAAGGGATCGATAAACAAATTGTTACAGCTCAAAGGACATGGGCATAACCTGTATTTATTTACCCACTAGCATGAACTCTTGGTTTGGTTTCATCTGCGCATCAGAAAATATTGAATATAGAGGAAATTAGGCAAGTATCTAGAAAAGGTTACAGCAGTCTTAGCACTAGATTGTCTCTTCCTGCACCGCAATGATCTTGGCGTGAAGATTTATGTGTGTATCGGTAAAAACTAACAATTTTAAGAAATTATATGGGTGACCTATATAATTTCTTGTATAGATTTACGTCTTCTGCCTTTCATCTCTATCATTAGACCAGCTAAATGGTATTAAAATAAATAAAAGTTTCAAATTTACTGTTAGTTCTCACATATGTTTAAGTACCGAAAGTTTTTCGCAATTTGAACGAAGTTGTTTAAAACTTGAACGCCTGAATAGATTTTCATAAATTTCCATGTTATGACTGTATGACAGACACACGGACAGGTACAAACGCACAGACGCACACACACTCCATTTTTAGAAAGTCTAGTTCACAGTGACCAGTTGAAATCAATTATTCAAACGAAATGGTTATGTGCTGATAGTAATTATAATAAACTGGCTGTCGCGGCGAACTTCTTAAAATATGCCAAATCGGTCCAAGCCGTTCTCGAGTTTTAGCGAGTAAACGCGACCATCGTATAAATTTTTGTGGTGATAAAAAACACTGTTACTAA
This sequence comes from Lasaia peninsularis, assembly GCA_018236625.1. NCBI lineage: Eukaryota > Metazoa > Arthropoda > Insecta > Lepidoptera > Riodinidae > Lasaia > Lasaia peninsularis. The sequence goes on from DVZL01005764.1 coordinate 4,227, forward strand.
TAACCAATAATGATAATAGTACATTGCAAACCTGTGGCTGGGTTCTGCGATTTACTTAAGTTAACCGGCAAGAACTGACGTAATATGGGTGCATTTCTGTTTAGATTTTTTTTTTGTTCTATTCCAGGTAAGAACTCGTCGCAGAAGTCACGAATCGGCCTTACCTGGCACACCCCTGCACACGCAACCGCTATGGAAGTCGGTGGACAGTCTGGCACCAGATTCTGCCTTTGGCACTTCATTGGCAGATATCATGGAGAGTCCAGCTAATAAGGTATTTTGTTTGACCTTTTATTTTAATTATTTTTTTAGGTTTTTAGTATAAAAGCATGAGATTGAAGTGGAACAGAAAATATCTGCCAGGCCTATCAAATCATGCTATTTGGGAATCAAGGTCCATCAGAGAAGCTTTCGAAAATGTTAATTAGCCTCAAAATGCCTTAAACAGGTTCTCAGAATATAATTTTTATGCGGGCTTATAGTCTGCTCTTTCTGCTCATGGTTAAAAGTTTTAGAGAAATATTTGGGCATTTAAAAAACAAACGGGGTAAGTTAAATTAAACCGTTTAGACTGCTGCTTCGCTGATAAAATAAATATGTACGCAGGTATCTCTAAGAGAAGACCTCAGATCCTCCAGGGACAGTTCAGAAGAACGCAAGTCAAGGGCAGGATGGCGTTTGGTCAGAAATATGACAACCGCTGCTGGGCTACTTCAGTTGAAGAATGAGTCTTCTACAGCGCTACCAGGGACGCCTTTACCGAGCTTTCAAGTAAGATAGAGTTAGATTATCTCTCACCTTTGATTGACGTTTAGACAACAGTAAGAGAGTTTCCTCGGTTGGTCCGGTTTTCGTTGTAGAATAGGCAAACTGCCTTCCACCCAGGCAGCAGCTCGTAAGAGACGAGCAAAGGGTCTATTGTCACCAACACTGTCGCATTGATTAGGTGGTAGAGTCTTGCAACGACTCGCCCGGATAGGTACCACCGTATCACCTATTCCTGCCACAATAGACTAAGTGCTTGTCATGTGCTAATATATCCAAGACTCGTGAGTCTAGTAGATATATTAGAACACCCACGATTAGCCAAGGTAGTAGGGCCCTGATGTGATAGGTGGCAAGCTTATCGCCACTTCGGGCACATTCCAATTCCAGGCAATGTAATGCTTACTCATTTGCTTAATTTTTAAGAAAAGTTGCTCGATCAAGGAGTTGAACCCTGGATCTACGGGGCAAACGGTCTTAACAGGCGACAGTCGTATCGTTGCACCACAGAAGCAAAGCCTCATAAGAACAGTTATACAATCTAAACTAAGGTTGCTTTTCTTTCTTGAACATTTCGCTCAATTTTTACGTCTCAAGAAGTGAAAATTCATGCGAAGCCGTAGCGATAAAATTAACTTCTTATTTATACCACAGATTTAAAATAACTTATCTTCAATGAGATATATCGAAAAGTGAGATAAAATAAGATAATAAAATGACGATCTATAAAAACCATTACAATATTCAGTATATAGTTGTCAATGTGTAACATATCTCGTATTATCTTGCGGCACAGATATTTGAGATCAAAATTTATTTATCTGATTCCTTCAATCTAGCCAAAACCAGACAGCAAGAGTTCTGAACAAGCGAACCAAGAAGAAAGAAGGTCACCAGACTACCCAAATGAAAAAGATGAGACCGGAGAAACGAGCACGGAGGTAACTATTTATTATCACTACATAGTATAAAACAAAGTCGCTTTTTCTGTCCCTAATACCTATATGCTTAAATCTTTAAAACTACGCAACGGATTTTGATAGGGTTTTCTTAAATGGATAGAGTGATTCAAGAGGATATGTTTTTACGCAATAAGTATATGTCGAAAAACGCAACAAGTACAATTCTGTGGTTTGATAATTCACGCGAGCGAAGGGCGGGCTTAAAATAAGTTATGAATAAAGCAGCTAATAAATAGGTAACCCTTCTAATGATAAATTCTTCATTCTTTTAAGTTTTTAATATTACTATTTATTCACTCTTGCACGCGTCATTTTAATTCTTCAAGACTATTTTACGTTATTATGAGAATTAAATGCGTTTAAATTGCATAAATTTTATTTATCTACAAATTTCAGTTCCTGCCCTGGATAAAGTAAATTCTGCCCAAAAAAGGACAATAAAACACGACTTATTTTTGGAAAAAATACATTTCCAGGGTTTAGACCCAGACTCTCTCATGTTTCGAGACGGCAGACGACGTATAGACATGGTGGTGGCGTACGAGGAAGAGGACCTGGGAGTGATGACTGAGGCTGAAGCCAGGAAGCGGGACTACAGGCGGACATTCCAAGTAAGATCTAACCGAATACCGTACTACCCGAAATTATATAAACAAGTAGCAATAGATTAACATGAATATACATTTTCCCGCGAGCAAATTTTTTACTTATTAATTAATTAAGTAAATAATGACGTCACAAACCCAGTTATTATAAAGGGGTTATAACTTAGCCGCTTAACTTTCTTAGTATAATAACTTACAACTCAAAAAGAAGAAAGAAGGTGGAAAAATATTTTAAGAGATGTATTGAATTAAATTTAAATTCATTTGTAAATACATTAGTTTTATGGGGATTATTTTTTAGGTATTTTCTTAAAGCAACTGAACTATAATAGTCTGTGGAAGCACTTAGAATGATTTAATAAAACGCCGACTGTTATTCATCGTACTAAACTATTTAATTCCAGGAAAGCTTAATAAAAGAGGGCCTTGAGTTAGAATTGGAGAACAAATGCCTATCATTCGACGGTAAGACCTGGTTTCTGAAGATCCATTTGCCGTGGAAGACAGAGATGAGATTGGCAGAAGTGATCGGATTGAAACTACCCACAAAAAGGTTCATCACCATATCTGTTAGGGCTTGGGTGAGTATCTTTGCTATTATTATGGAAATATTAACAAACATAAATTATATATCAAAAGCAATTTAACTATAAATATCCACAATCAATTCAAACCTTAAATAGAAGAAAGTTTTGCTTTTCTTATGCGTGTAAAATCCATTTTCACCTAAGAAAACCTAACATTTACTTATTTGAACTTTCCCAACAATTAAGGGACTTCTGAAGCACCTCAGATGGTGAAATTTAAATGAATGCTAATTGTCCCTTAAATATTTTTAAAAGTTTAAGTGACTTCTGGAATCTTTAGTACCTAAAATGGTTTTAGTGAACAATTCTAGTACATAGAAATTAGAAATACTTTGTTGGAAACCAGAATAAATTTAATAAAACAATCGGACTCAGAAAGACATACATCTATGTTCAATGCAGGGGCTTGCCTTGTTGAACGTCGCATATAATATTGATTTAATATTTAAGGGCGATGAAGTCCAAAATGAAAAGGATAATAAATGGTACACAAAATGGAGACGGAAATGGAAGGAGCTGTATGAGTTCGAACACAGTCGGATAGAACCAGAACCCTCTTTCTTTAGTGCCACAGAAAGACCAGGGGTTAGGAGGGAAGAACAGTAAGTATGCCCGTCTATACTGAACAAACAAACCAAACTAACCCAAATAAAGCTGTTTTGAATTTTGTTCTCACACTATTATTTTCGTATGTACAAAAATTTAAGGAAAAATATTTTATCTCAAAGTTTCTTACTCAAAAAATTATAAAAATTTATCCCAAAATTAGAATAGCGTTAAACTTAAAATATGAATATATTACGTCAAAGTAGTCAAAGTTTCAACAGGTTTTTTGATATAAGAATAAGTCGATAAATGGAAAAAAAATATCCTCTTGATTTTTCAAATATTATAGACAAAAAAAGCAGACTGTGGTTTATAACCACAGTCTGCTTTTCATAATCATAAGTTTTTTTTTATTTTTTATGATTGACTACTTTGTTGCTCAACCGCATGGATTTTACAACTTCATCGAACTTTGTGGACGATCAGACTACTCAGCCCGAGAAGTCATTATTTAACTGAGTTAGATTATCTACAACGCCAAAACCAAGACTCCCGAGAGACTAAACCGCGATCTGGTGCTGCTTTCTAATTATTGGGGGGGGGATGCCAAAGTAATTTTATCGGGTCGCTTACCTTCCAAACTGGCACAGGACTATTTCAAGTACTAGTGGTATGGTAGTTAAAAAATTCAAAGCGGTTGTTAAACATTAAATCAATAGTAGAGAAAGTTGAAGTATGAAGAAACTGTTCTCTAATGCAAACTCTATGTACTCAAATTATTTTTATATTATTTACCAGGTTTCTAGTCAAAGACAGACACACACAATTCTCACCAGGACAACGCAGTTTGATGGTGATGCAAATTTTGTTAAGGGCGAAATATGACAACACCGAGACTAAGGTAAATTTAATTACAATATTGCTAAAACTATCTTATAATATTTAAACAACTATTACCTTGGTGCTTTGGTGACCTAAAAGTGTTCAGGCAAGCCTACAAAATTACTTACTATTATTAAATTGAAAAATACTTTACTTATTAATATAGATATTTCTTTATGTGTTTTTATGAAAATTGTAAGAAATCCATAATAGTATACCACAAGGATTACTTTTAAGGCTCATAGTTTATACCGTTTTGAGATACGTTACCATTAATTACCAACTCGTTAATCTTCATGTGAAGTATATTTCCATTAGGAAATCTGCGTTTTAATAAAATAATACATAACTATTGTTTATTTTTTATTTTCAGATGGGCATCCGTCGTCTCCTAAATGATGGAACCTACCTCGCTTGTTTTCCTCTTCACGAAGGAAGATATGATACGGACATGCCTGATAAATCTCAGACAGACCGAAGGGTAAGTCTTTGTTCTAAAAAATCTTGTAGGATGCTAGTGGTTACACCCCGGCCACAGAACAGCGACGCACCTACAACAACAAAGGTGTCTTTAGGCCACGGTTGCCTCTTACCTACAGGAGACCCGTGCGCTTGTTCGCATCGTTTTTCCGTAAAAAAAAAACTAGCAAATTTTAAATATTCATTAGAAAATAGTATTTTAGTAGATTTAAAAATAACGAGAAGATAAATTATGCGAATAGTACAATGTTTTATATTGTCTTTTTTTAAATATTCAATGTTTTTATTAATCCACGATCTTTATATATATTTTTCATGATCATAATTTTGTTAAGCATAAGTTAATTGTTTGTACTTTTACTCTGGTGTTCCACAAGGTTGTGTATTAGACCTATTACTTTATATAGGTTTTTATTTTTGAAAAACCCAATTGTATGTTGGACCTACTACCTTTAGTACTTATTATTTTGTGCTACTACTTTATATAGTTTTTATTTTTGAAAAACTTACTTGTAATTTCTCTTACAGCTACTATATTTAGAATGGGCTCGACCTTGTAAGTGGTTTAAGAAGCAACCGTTATGGCTCGTAAGGCGATACTTTGGCGAAAAGATTGCTTTGTACTTCTGCTGGCTTGGCTTCTACACCAAGATGTTATACGCACCAGCTATAGTTGGAACTTTATGTTTTCTTTACGGGCTGGCGAGCATGAATTCTAAAGATAATATTCCAAGGTTGGTGAACAGAGCATGGCCTATATTATTTTAATAAGCACGGCTTAATCTTAATTAGGTACTACAGTATTTTTATCAGTAGAGAAACTTGTTATTTATTTATATGTTTCTTTACTTTATGAAAGAAATAACACGCCTACGATTTGATTTGCGTCCGATATGGTGAGACCTAATAAATAAATAAATAATTTTTACTAGACAAGTTACACAAATTGATCTAACCCCAAAGTAAGCAAATTATATGCTTGTGTTATGGGTGTTAGACTACGATACTAATACATAAAAATACTTAAATAGATACAAAAATAAATTTAATAAACACCCAGACCCGGAAATACAGACATAGACATAGACATAGACATAGATAACGTTTATTCCCAGTTAGTTACATCGATTCAATAATTGTACAAAAAAAATTAATAATCTTACATTTAACTAAATTATCAACTAAATTAACTTACACATCTTTTTTCATCACATAAATGTCTGTCCCCGTCGGGAATCGAAACCGAGCCTTGCGGCTAGTCAATGCGGTTAGGCGTGTACACTAGCCACTCGACCCACGAGGTGGTCATATCACATAAGTACGTACCTCTGCCTACTCTTACGGGGTTATGGGCGTGGTGATATTCATATTATATTAATTTTTAAACAAAAAAGAAAATATTTTACTTTAATTAATTTTTTATTTAACCTGACGTTCATCTTCAAGTTTCAAGTTTCAACCCCCTCTTTCCTTATTTTCAGTAACGAAATATGTGACGGCAATGGTCCCGGTAACATAACGCTGTGTCCACTCTGCGACAAGGCGTGCCAGTACCAGCAACTATCGGACTCCTGCCTGTTCGCCAAGCTTACCTACTTATTCGACAATCCAGCCACTGTATTCTTCGCTATATTCATGTCGTTTTGGGGTATGTACAGTGTCTGTTTGCAATATTATAGTAATCGATTTTCATTAAATGCATAGGTATGTAAGTTTACAATACCAAAATATTATTATAGAATTTTTGTCTATCCATCTGTCTGTTAGTTTGTACCCGCTAATCTCTGAAACGGCTAGACCGATTTTGACGGAACGTACACTGGCAGACAGCTGATGTAATAAGGAATAGCTTAGGCTACTTTTATTTTAGAAATGTATGTATATATTAAATAAATAAAAACGCAGAGGAAGTCGTGGGTTCAGCTAGTTATAAAATAGGATTGGTGATTGTAAAATTTAAATAAACAGAGGTATTTTAGGGTTACATTTTGGGGTTCAAACCTGAACTACCAGAATTGAAGTCGCAAGGGCGTGCCACTAAAAATAACATAATGTTGATAAAGTTTATATTATTGTTTTCAGCAACCACATTTTTAGAATTATGGAAAAGAAAGCAATCTGTTTTAAAATGGGAGTGGGATATGGGGAGCGTTGATCAGGTAAGTTTACACACGCAGATATCAGATGGCGGCACACTTGTAGTTTGTGTGTGGGAGGAGTGTAAAACACGAATATTTTTTAATAATAATGTGTATCAAGTACATTAAATCAATAAATAAAACATAACACACACTAACATGCATTTGACACACACAAATACAAATATTTATTATAAACATACACTTCGTGCAAAACTTAAATGCGCCTCTGAAGTAGCTGCGCAGAACTTAGTTTTAATCATCCCTCTCGCTCACACTCATTCATAACATGCACCGTCTCGCTCGCGCTACACGTATTTCTAGATGTACCCGCGCAAGACTACAGAATGAAGTTCGCACGAGGCGCATTTAAGTTTTGCGCGAACTGTACATACTGTTTTCCAATCTACAATAAAATTATCGCAAAATAACTTATATAATTTAAATTTATCATGGTCGAATTCTTACCACCGGGCGACCACTACTTAATATTTAAATGTATTTAGACTGTATATTTAAAAAAAGTACCTTCACGTCTATTATCCCCGAAGAGGTAGGTAGAGGTGTGCTAGTATATCCACGACTCGTAAGTCCAGTAGATATACTAGAACACACCCACGATTAGCCAAGGTACTA
>DVZL01005765.1:0-11825 GCA_018236625.1 Lasaia peninsularis
GGGATAATAGGCGTGAGGGTACTTTTCTATAATAATACACACTGAATTATGAGATAAGTTATTCAGGGATAATCATAATAAATAAACAAAAACAATCCTGATGTACGTGTTACTTGTCTCCATAGGACTTCGTCATAGTCCGATGTACAAGTTTTTACATTATATTAGTTTCATGACAATATAAAATAGATAATCTTTTAATAAATATAAAAAATGTATTAAATCTAAATTATATTAAAAAAGGCTGTTATAATATAGCTGAATATGTAGATGCTTGGGATTAATTGTTGCTATTTTAATCTATTTTTTTGTATAATGTAAAATTTATGTATTTAGAAAATAAGGAAAAAGACAAGACCGCTGAGTTTCTTTTGCCGGATCTTCTCAGTGAGTGTCCGCGTTCCGATCTGGTGGTAAATTTTAGAATTATATAGTCAGAAAAATCGCTTGTATATCTATGTAAAATAAAAAAAACTATTCTTTTCTATTATACGTGGGCGTAGCCGCGGGTTATATCTATTAGATATTGGATTGATGACAACTGAACTTTTGTGCGTCTTTGACATGTGATTATGATATAATTTACATAGACGAGCCATTTAGCAAAAAAACTGGCTAAGTCCGAGTCGTAATCGCACACGGAGAGTGTAAAAACGGCAAAAAATCACATTTGTTATATGAGAACCATATTATATAATAATTTTATTTTTTGTTGTTATAAAGGAAACAGAAGTAAGTCATCTGTATAAATTTCTACAATCCAGATATTACGGTTAATGAGATATAACCTGTTGATAGACAGACAGATGTACAACAAAGTCATATTAATAGCGTGCCCAAAGGGTACCTTAGTTACTACCAAAACGACAAACTCTTAAGACAAAAATATTTTTAATTTAAAGATAGATTGAAATGGAACAATTACGTTAAAGTCATAAAAGTTTGACAAATCATCTTAAAAAAGGAAAATAATTGATTTTCAACTAATTCTTGATACCCGTTATCACGAAAACCATATAAAAATGCGTAAAAATAATTTCAAAAAATGTATTTAGGTTTCAGTTGGGTTGATAGAAATCTATCACTATATTATTATGTATCAAGAAAATCGCCTGCTTGTTTGAAATCCAGTAGAACTCCCCAAGGTCATATATTAAGCTCTACTAAATTACGTTTTTTATTTCAATATATTGGATAAAAAAAAATTTCGAGTGCTTATCAGACTCGCGCACGAAGGGTTCCGTACCATTATCTATAAAAATGGCAAAAAAATCATGTTTATGATATTTTAGCAACCTTTATATATTTATTTTAATCTGTTGTTAGATTTTTGTTGTTATATCAGCAAATAAACTATCTGTGAAAATTTTAAGAGTGTGTCTATCTGTCAGACGGAACCCTAAAAACGGCACGATTCGGAGTAGTGCACGAAGGGAAATAAGATATTAACTCTTTGAGTGTCAAATGATGTAGATTACGTTGATATGTAATTTATGTACTAACTATAAACTGAGTTGTATGAAAAAACAGTTTTCGTGAACTCCCTACACAAAATAGTGGAAGTAGGGTGACATTCAAAGAGTTAATCCATACCATCTACAATAACAACAATCAAGTTTGTTGTATGGGAACACCCTCTAAACATTTATTATATTCAGTTTTAAGTATTCTTTGTTATAGCGGCAACAAAAATAAATATTCCGTAAAATTTCAACTTTCTTATGATCACAGTTTACAAGATATAGAATAATGTCAGACAGACGGGAACATACAGGTAATAGAGTCCCGTTTTCACCCTTTGAGTACGAAACCCTAAAAATTGGTTTGTGGTTTTGATCAGCGAGATGCAAAATTTATTGATTTTGACACTCAAACTGGACCGACCGAATGCATTAATAAAATTTTGCGCATGAAATCATAGCTGTTTCACCATTAAAGTACCTGGATGACCGAGCTTAGCTCGGTATTTTTTTAGTACTTCAGGTTTTTTGGAATTGTATTTGATTTGGAAATGTGAGAAAGAGTTTCTCAAAAAAAAAAAGAAAAAAAAACTAAACAATCCGACTGAGATTTAAACCCAAGTTTCTTGCGTCTAAGGAGCTCAGTTACAGCTCTTCTAACTTCGTAAATTTTGCGAAATTTAGCTTCGTATTTTAATGATATAGGTTTATGTTCAATGAAAGCACAATTATAAGTAAAACCTGAAAATAAAACCAAAAAACAATACAAAATTTCAAGAAAATTGTTTGAGCCGTTTCCGAAATCGCATGAACTTTTAAGTAAGCCTACTTATAAGTTATATTCAGTTAAGTAGACTTTTATGATAGCCTGAATTATTTTAATCACATAGATAACTTTCACAGAGACATTTTTTCCGATATAATACTTATTGCGGAAAAACATACCCTCTTTTTAATTTTAAATCTTTATTAGTAGGATATTTAATAGTTAAGCTTAAGTTCAAAACAGATTTAACTTTTATATAAATCAATGAATACAGTTTTTTGGAAACACGATCGCAAAGAGAGAAACATTTTGTTGCTATTACAATAAATAAAATATCTAAATCCTTCCAAATGTGCCTCTATAATTTAAGGAGTTCCTTCGATTTCTCCAAGATCCCATCATCAGGTCTTCAAAAAAACACGTTTTTAAACAAAAAAAGAATTATTCAAATCGAGTCAGGCGTTTTTGAATAATCGCTCCTTTTTTTAAGTCTGTTAAAAAATAGGGGTAGTAGAGTGATGAAAGTTTAGGTTTGTATGTATTTTGTAATGTTTTTTAATTAAAAAAATCACAAAGCGATATGAAAAACCCTGCTTGATATACCCACACAAATAACTATAATATTATAATGCCGTTTCTGAGGAGTTTTGATAAGAACACTATCATACGCAAATTTTATATATTAAGAAATTTGCAAGTTCTCTTGTCTTTAGTGTGAATATATTGTAAAAAAAGAACCACCACGCCTATTATTCCCAAAGGGGTAGGGAAAGGTGTGCTAGTATATTTACGATTCGTAAATCTAATATATATACTAGAACACCTACAATTAGCCAAGGTACTAGGGCCCTCATGTGATAGATGGCAAGCCTATCGCCACTTCGGGCAATGTAATGCTCACTCAGAATAATCTAAAAAATATTTAAGAAAAGTTACCCGACCTGGAAATTGAACCCGGAACTCTACGCGACTAACGGACTTAACAGGCGACAACCACACCGTTACACCACAGAGGCGACTGAATATATTGTATTGTTTTAATTATGACGCTGATATTTTTTTTAGTTGTAAGATAAAATAATTATGTGGTTTTCCTGATGGTAAGAAACTACCATTGCCTTAAGACACCACAGATGTTACTGGTGCTAGGCGTGTGTGCTATAAGCTTACACAACCTCCAATAAGGAATACGACACTGGAAAGTGCTGACGTTGTGTAATATTTTTCAGAAAATAATGTTATGAATTCAAATTTTTTACTGATAAAATTCAACAGGCTTCCCGCAGAAAACGTGACTCGAATATTCACCAACAACCAAATCCAATGAAGGACATGTTACACAATTACAGGAGAAATATATCATTGTAGCTATGCTGTTGTCAGAAAAGCTTTTTTAACATAGGAACACAAACAACAAAATAGACAGAACCTAAAGATTTTGTTAAGCTTCTCAGTTCTCCGACCCTACTTAACAAAACAACAAAGTGAGAACCCCAAATAACTTTATGGTCAAGGTAATCCGAACGAGATATATCAAGACTGTGCCTCCTGGTCCGTCTAACTGGTGAAGTAATTTTTTACAGGATAAAACAGCGAACAGGCCACAGTTCTCATAGTAAGAGGCAACAGTGGCCTATGCGTCACAGTTGTTGTGGATGCCTTGCTGTTAGGTGTTGTTAAATAGTACACACTTCAATTTCGTAGAGCTACCGACAAAATTGATGAAAAAAAAAACTACCGAGTGAAGCTCGGTCGCCCAGCTTGTATTAGTATAAATTGGCAATAGTGATAGTTACGGTAATTAGAATAACGCTGGATGCAACCAAAAACATGTTTGCTTGATTATCATTATTCGACATATTTTAATACACCACAATTTTTTTATGATATTGGAAGGCAAACAAGCAAACGGATTACCTGATGGTAAAAAATACACGTCGCCTTTAGACGCCAAAGGTGGAAATGGTACGTTGCCAACCTGAATTAATCCTCTTGCGTGAATAACTTTACCGGCTACCCTACCATCCAAATCAGAATACGACAATGGCGAGTATTGACGCTATTGTGGCAGGAATAGGTAAGGCGGTGGTATCAATCCGGGCGAGTTGTTGAAAGACTCTACCATAATTTTATTATATTGGATTCAATTAAATATTTTTGAAGTCAATCTATAGTTTTTCTGATATAACATAATTTTGGCCGAGATTCGATTTGTGTCCGATATGGTGACGGACTGTCACTGAAAATCAAAACATTCTGGGACCTAATATCGTTGGCTAATCGAGATTGCATAAGTACCTCTCTAGAAAATGTAACGATATTTTTTTAAGTCAGTCAAACTTACGTATTCATTCCTGAAATGACTTACGCTTTGGTGGCTTATCTCTTCGATTTCAACATTTTTTAGGAAAAAGTGATAAAATTAAAATATTGTGTTTCTACAGCTCCATCTGGTTAAATTGCTCTTAAGTGTTACGTTTGTAAGTTTGTTTTGCTAACAAACTCAGTGTGTAGACGTTTATTGTAATAATAATTAACTAAATGGTTGGACACTTTCGTCACTGCTAAAGTTGGGATATTCCATAGAGCCCCTCTATTTTTGTGAGTAGTTGATTAAACAAGTATTTTGTTTGTTAAATTACCCTAAATTATTTGTTTAAGGCTTAGAAAAAATTAAGAAAGTGAAAACTGAAAATTTTCATAAATTTCCAATACATGTTTGGTTTTTTCATGAAAGTGTCCCACACACTTTCGTCACTGCTAAAATTGAGAGAGTCTATAGAGCCCCCCTTAAAAAGTATCATGTTTATTTAAGCCTTTAGTAACTTGTTTATTTTCAAAGTTTTACCTTTAATTTTTTTTTACATTCTATACCCAAAAGATAAAACGGGACTCTATTAATAAGACTGGTGTATTTCATGAAAGATAGTAATTTTAAATTTCACAGATTATGTATTTCTATTGCCGCTATCATAACAAATACCACAAACAGAATAAAATAAACAAAGGTAAATTTGAAATGAAGATCCCTACAGTAATAATAATAATAATTACACTTGACAATTTACACAATAAGCATATTTTATGGGTGTTAGTCACCGATACTAATACAAATAAATACTTAAATCGATACCATAATAAATTTAATTAGCAATCAGTAATATGTTTATCTGTATTCATCCTACAAATGCGCCGAGAATCGAATTAAAGCCTTGCAGTCGAGAATTTTGGTAGATCATAGTATAAAAAAAGCAAATTACATAGTTCTAAATAATTCCCTTCAGCCTCATATTGTCTTTTGTGCTTCCCATCTACATCAAATAACTTTCCCGTTCATTTTCTGTTTATGCAGTTTAATACTCAAAAGCTATTCTCAAGTAAATTATGTGAACGTTATTATCCTTCACAGTATTATGTCGTGACAAAGTAATAACTTTATGTACTTTTCGTTTGGTTAGAATATAGATGTCTGTATTTTTGGATTTGATTTCTTACCAAAAAAATCCAGTTTGACAGAGAAAAAGAAGCATTTTTAGGTTGTTTATCATCTGAGCTGCAAAATCTGGTCATGGTAATAAAAGACGATCGTAAAGAAAGAAGCTTACATTTGAACGTAATAAAACCAAAATAAGGGAATTTAAAAGAGACGTAACCATAATGGTTGTATGAGTTTTGGTTGATGATGTAGAATAGCTGGAACAAGTGAATGAAATTGTATATCTTGGTAGTGCTTTTTACTTGGATGGTATAGAATAAACTTATAGACACAGAAAGGAGAGTGCTAGGAATAGATTGTTTCTATTTTTACTAGCGTCAAAAGAAACTTTGACATACAATGCTGGTAATACTGCTACCGCAAACTAAATTTATATTTTAACTAGCTGCCCCGACGTACTTCGTACCGCCCGCACTTAGGCGTATGGAAAAAAAGATGTTGGCCAGTTCTCAGACCTACTAAATACGAATATAAAGTTTGGTTAAAATCGGTCAAACGGTTTCGGGAGAGTACAGTAGCTAACAATTGTGACATGGAAATTTTACATATTAGATATGGCTATATTTTAAAATATAGCTGTCTTCTTTCAGCGCAAGTAAAGAGAAGAGAAAAAGAACTTTTGCTTTTGCCAGATTAGTATATATAGAAAAAAGATAGCACGTATCTACAATAAGTATAGCTAGCGTGTAGAGGAATTCCCATCAATGTCTACATACCCTTAATTTAGTTATCTGCTGAACCCAATCCAAATAAGTTCTACGCGTCGTCGTAGCGCGTAGCTCGTAGTTCGTAGCGTTTGAATGTATTATCAACTGACTATCTTTTAGCCGTTATCGCCCGTGTATTGAAGGTCCTTAGCTCTCCCGTGGGAACTCGTTGAGTTATCGGGATAAAGAGGTATACGTCCTTCTTCCAGTCATATACGGTCCGCGTTCCAAGTTTTACCTTAATCGCCCAAACTTGAAACTTGATTTACGAACTTTTATCTTTTGTGATACCTTTTGCGGAATTTTTAATAGAACTTTCGCAGAAAATCATTTATATAGTTATTTATATGTTAGACTTCAGCTTTATCCAATTGACTCGTTGCAGCGGAATAACGCACTGGCCTCATGTCCACGGGGACGATGTCTCAGGCAATAGCTAGTATTTAATACTTGCCACGAGCTCACCTGTGTATTAAATTATTTAGTATAAACGTATTTTATACTAAATAATGGGAACCCGTTTATGAATAGGGATAACGAGTAACGTCTGTACTTATACAAGATCACTGTCAAAAATTTCATTTAGTTAGGTAAAAAAACTATCATACAAACTAACGCACTATGACATCTGACACTCTGAAGAGTTTGTTTGATTCAACGCCCTAATCTTAGGAACTTTCTGGAGCTGGTTCGAATTTAAATTTTGTTTTCCATTATTTTATTTACTAGGGACGATGTCTTAGGCAATAGCTAGTATTTAATACTTGCCACGAGCTCACCTGTGTATTAAATTATTTAGTATAAACGTATTTAATACTAAATAATGGGAACTCGTTTATGAATAGGGATAACGAGTAACGTCTATACTTATACAAGATCACTGTCAAAAATTTCATTCAGTTAGGTAAAAAACTATCATACATACTAACACACTATGACGTCTGACACTTTGAAAAGTTTGTTTGATTCAACGCCCTAATCTTAGGAACTTTCTGGAGCTGGTTCGAATTTAAATTTTGTTTTTCATTATTCTATTTACTGAGGAAAGATATGTTATGTAAAATCACGCTAAACTAACAGGAATATAACAACAGTGAAAAATGTTGCAATCAAATGTATTTTCTCCCTTGCGTGAGCTGCGTAAATGGTAAAAGTTACTTAAAAAATATGTATAACTAAATCGTTATCCTTTAATAATGCTAAAAAGCATGCAACAACATTTTTCTAGTCCGTAAAGTTGACCCACTATAACCTTTTTAATGGTAATCAAATTTGTTCTAAAATGCGAAGATTTTTAATTAGCCTGGCATTAATCATCATCCAACTTACTTATTCACAGGCAATTAATCTTGAACAAAATTGACTTTTACAGATACCTTAGATTACCTTGATTTCGATGAACATATTGGAAATTATCTTAGGTTTAAAATAATTATTTAACAAAATAACGGTCAACCACCACCACCACCGTCAAATTTATGAGGCCGGAGGCGACCATGGGACATTAAAACTAAAAATACCGTATATACAGAAGTATTGCCTTCGCTGTCTCCCTGTTGGCTGTGCCTTATCTCGTATTATTCAGATAATATCGGGGGCGGCTACCTAATCTAGGGGAATTGACTAGGGCACCAGTTTTTATGCAAAGTGACTGCCATCTGACCTCTGCAACCCAGAAGGGAAACTAGGCCCAAACCTAGATCAGGTCGAATCCAATGAATCCGGGTTTCCTCACGATGTCCTCTCCCCGTAAGAGCACTCAGAAAATGTACATAAGTTAGAAAAACATTTCATGGCGTGGTTCTAACTTGGATTACTTGAATGGAAGTCTGAAAAGCCACCGCGGCTTATAACAAAAGTAAAATTGTACAATACGTTATCTATATAAAGTAGGCAGTATAAAAATAGCTCTATCTGTGTGTCTGTTACGTTTTCATGGCTAAACCACTAAACCGATTTTGGTGAAATGTATTTATTTATTTCATTCTTTATTGAATACAAATCAACACAACAAAATACAATCATGAAACGATTTTAAAATAAACTTAGCTTTAATGCAAAAATTAATTTTTAATGTTAGACCATTCGCTCTTTTTTTTCATAATGACATTTCTTTATCGTCGGCCGGCAGACGTACAATGTAATCTATAATACTGGCTGACTTGGCTTGGCTTGGCTCGGCGCAGCTTTGGCTTTGGCGTTGGCTTTGGCTTTGGCATTGGCATTGGCATCAACTAAGAGAGCGTTACAATCACTTAAATATATTACAGTACCAAGTACAAAGTGCGAGCTTATCTCTAATAAAAGAGATTTCTGCCAGCTGACCCGTAAAAAAGAAATATTAAAAAAAAACACAGGAAAACGTAAACTTAGTGTAGAATCAAGTGGGACATTAAACGTGACTGAAATTAAATAATTAAACACAAAAAAAATTAAAAATTGCACAGAGACAGTTATCCTCAAGGAAGAGCATAGGCTTCTTTTTACCGACTACATTAAAAAGAGGGTATGCTTTTACACAATAAGTCTTATAAGTCAGAAAAAAGTTATCTGCGTTATTAAAATTATTCACGCGGGCGAAACTGTGTGCGGAAAGCTAGTATTATATATTTTTTCAAGCTTTCCTTTATTATTTCATTTTCTCCCTTCTACCATCAACCCCTTTTTTAATCGAGATATTAGTATAATTCAATAACTCGTTTTGGTCCCTGCCGGACCAGTTACCAGTGTGACAAACAAGAATTTTCTTTCTTGTTAGTCACACCACTTTGCAAAAAAAATTGCAATATTTCTGAAATTTCTAACAAAAAAATTCAAGTACATTAGCACGGGAATCATACTCAGAAATCAGTACCCACGGTTTCATATTTCTTTCTTAAACTTTTTAAACACTTTCATTGGACATTTCTTAGAAATTTTGCGTTAAAAATACAGTCTTACATGTAGGTACACAATAATTATTCATTCGTTTATTATTGACACATTTCATTCCCTCACTAGTTGGTGACATATTATGATAAAAGGTGTTGAAATATTAGTGGTGTGACAAACAAGAAAAAAATTCTTGTTAGTCACACTGGTGTGACAATCTGGTGTGACCACGAGTCCGGCCTCTTTTGGTCCGGGTCCGGTGTAAAATAGACCAACTGCCTTCCTACCAGGCAGCTCGTATGAGGCGAGCAAATGTTAACTGGGTTAATAACAACATGACCACTGGTAGTAGTGTTGTGTAGCAACAGTTGTGAGGATTCACCGGCTCACAAATTCCTGGCACCAAATATCATTGTCGTGTTTCAGTCCATAGAGCGGCGCATCTACACATCTATAGTGTCGATAGGCCACGGTTGTCTCTGTCTGTCTAATCCCATAAAAAAACTCATATCGACTGGGGTTGATAACTGTTCAATAATCGTTAGACCGAATTTATACTGTAATACAACGTTTACCGGATCAGCTAATATAATATTATCTATTTTCATAGTACGAATAGGTAACAAAATTCAGTTGATTGATCCCTCTTATTATAAACCTTGGTCTTCATTTTATAAGTCTAGCAATTTTAACGATATTTTTTAAGATACCAAAACCAGCGAGGTTTCGCTTTAGCTTATTAACTTTTTTAACTTTTCAATGTCTTTGTACTGATGGTAACTGTCTCATACTGGTACTCAATGGAACTGTTTACCGACCATACTCGCCGTATCCATTAGTGAATACTATTTGAAAACAAAAGTTAGTTTTTATCAAAAAAACAATACAAATATGTTTTTTTTTTTAAATTAGGCCATATTAAAAAAATGGCACTATTAATAAAATATATATTTAGCTGAAACAAGAATAATTTATTTACGACCAAAACCTAGCAAAATTAAAAGTATTATTATAGAATACTTTAATATGTAATACTTCGATATATTTTAAATATTACTTCGTAAATTAAAATACTTTTTACTAAATATTTTTTGATTTTTTTGAAAAAGTTGATTGAAACTCTACAAATAGAGATAAACAAACCTTTTGTGCATTTTTGTTTGTATTTATTTTTGTGTAGGTACATTTTTAAAATGTGTGTGCACTAAATAAATGAATAAACTTTTAAAACTATTAACAACACCTATACTCTGTTTGCGTTAAGAATGCAGCATAGGTATCATCAGCGTAAAATATATTATTTGAATTATTATTAGACGCAAGACTCTATCGTTTCGTTTGGAAGAATGACTTCAACTGATTACTTGACTTTAATTCATCTAATCAAGCTATTGAAGTTAAGTATATATGAAATAAATAACTATAAAAAGACGGACAGATGTATAGAAAACAAAAACTTACTTAACTTTAATAACTTTGAAATAACTAAACCTGTAAAAGGAACTTCTACAGTTACGAGACGATCGTCTTTTTACAAAAGCAATCAGTTTGAGAGGTGGATTCATGCTATCAACAAACTGCTTAAATCGTATCAATAACTTCAGAAACTAAGAGTCTCATTGGCCAAACGGTACGAGCTTCGGTCATCCATTACGATAGACCAGATTTGAATTCCTCCATGTACCAATGAGTTTTTCTAACTTAAGTAGTCTTTTCGAGCGCCCTTACTGTGAAAAAATACAACGTGAGGAAATCTGGGACTTGCAATCTGTCTCATCATGGAACCTGATATCGTTGGCTAACCGTGAGTGCACATGTACCTCTGCCCTAAAGAAACTACATTATTTGTTCTTCGTTTAATAAATATTTTTTACGCTTTCCGCAAAAGTTCACAAGTTCTATTACTATTCCTGGCGCCATAGCGGCAGTGCTTGCCATTAATGTTTTCCCTTTAAAGTGACTTAGTTTTGACTATGTTTTACATCTTGGCCTTAGTCTGACAACGCACCAATATCACTTTTAACATCTATAAGCGGCGTATATTTTTACCGCGTACATTTCATAGCTTTTTTTAAGAGAAATCGTTTTATACACTCTGTCAATACATGGAACAAAAACAATCTTGCTATCCATGGACCCTGTGGCTCGTCTCCATAGAATAGGTAATTCCTTCATAGGACTATAATATATACGTTTTTACAATAAACTTCCCGACCATATAAAAGATCTTCATTAAATCTAAATTATATAAAAGAGTTTGCTTAAGTACCTATAACATTGCAGAATATGTAGATGATAAAATTGCTGCTCTTTCTATATATTTTATTGTTGTCGAATGTAAAATGTATATATTTATCTATCTAATACCTTTAAATGAGCAATTCTCGTTATTTGAAACTTCTGGTTCAAAAATGGTGGTGTGAAAGTCGTATAATATATAAATAAATAAAATAAATATTGCTGGACAAATTACACTAATTGATCTAACCCCAAAGTAAGCAAATTATATGCTTGTGTTATGGGTG
>DVZL01005766.1:0-11824 GCA_018236625.1 Lasaia peninsularis
CCAGACCCGGAAATACAAACATCTATGTTCATCACACAATTGTCTGTCCCCGTCGGGAATCGAACCCGAGCCTCACGGTTAGTCGATGCGGTTAGGCGTATACGCTAGCCACTCGGCCAACGAGGCGGTCAAGCTATCTATCATAAAAAATCTGGTGTCGCGATGTTCGCTTCCAAACTCAACCGAAACGGCTCGACCGATTGTCATGAAATTTCTTGTGTACATATCGGATAAATCAGAAAATCGGTTAATAAATATTTCCCATTTTAAGAACGGGCGCTACGAAATTTGCCATTACAGCTAGTATAAAAAGTAATATAATTTGAAAATTGTTTCAAGTAACTATTCTAATCATTACCTTCCGGTTAAATAATAAACAGTATATTATAATAACAACATTTTTTGGAAATTTTGTTATATGTCTAAGCATACCTAAAATTGATTGGTGTTAAAAATTCCGTGTTTCACCTGGGTATTGGTGTTTCAATATTAGGATACTCTTATTTCGTTTAAAATAATGACTTCAATTGGTCACTAAACTTGATATTCTAATATAAACGATTTGATTGGTTAATGAGAATTATAAGCCAAGGGATTGTGATGAAAAACTATATATTTGTATTGTGACATTTAATACCTATTGAAATAATGTTATATTTTTATAATTTTCTGAGTTATTAATTTTACAATTTGACATATAATTTATTTTGCATATACTTTTACAATTTGACATAATATAATAAATAATAATCCCCACTTTAGGCGAAAATAATTTGCAGTTGGTATCCCTAAGTTGTGGTTTGTTTACGTTTGACAATTTTTTGTGTACCCTGATGATGTTGTTAAAAGTGAAACCATTTGGCTAGTGTAATGTAAAAATAAAAATATTGTGGAACAGTACAAGTGTGTGTTTTGAAAGAAAAAGTTTACTACACATTTTGTCTGTTTGAAGTACATTATTCATCATTAAAATGTACAATGTGTTAAACAAGAAGCTCAAGTGAGTTTCTTATAAATAAATCTTTATCATTGTCCTCTTTAATTAGTAAAAACCAAAAATTTTATAATTAATCAACAAGGTTTTATTTAAATGCGCTAAAAAGAATAACCTTTTTCTTTTAAACTCTCACTATCAACTTATAACGTCACAGCAAAGTTTATGTTATCCGATCTAAACGTGTTCCCAAAATTTCTGCTCAATTTATTGAAGATAGGTGCTTCAAAATTGAGTTGCGAAATTTCATTCACATACATACATATACTTGTTTAAGTTTAATAAAAAATAATTGTATAAAAAACAAACTCCTTCGTTCATGAATTACGCGAGAAAATCAAAATCACTACATACTATTATAAAACGAAGTCATTTTCTCTGTCTGTCCCTATGTATGCTTATATCTTTAAAACTAAGCATCGGATTTTGATGCGATTTTTTTAATAGATAGAGTGATTCAAGAAGAAGGTTTTTGTATATAGCACTAGCGACCCGCCCCGGCTTCGCACAGGTATATTATACATGTTATATACATAAAAACCTTCCTCTTGAATCACTCCTCCAATAAAAAACCGCATTAAAATCCGTTGCTTAGTTTTAAAGATTTAAGCATACATAGCGACAGACAGAGAAAATGACTTTGTTTTTTAATATGTAGTGATGTATAGTATACCCGGGCAGGTCGCTAGTACACTATAATTATAATTTATATTTTATGTTTTCTAGTCCAAATCATTTCGTCCGGGTCAATTTAATTTGCGAAATGTAATCAATCTCAACAAGTATCACAAATAATATCATATTTCAAGTTTATGTGAATCTTGCTCTACTAAATTTAGCCCAAAGGAAATTTGTACAGATAATGGTTTCTTTGATCTAATTTAATGACTATATACGACATTTCCAGGCTACTAATTGTACGAAATGCCGATTTCTATATTAATTAGTAATATAATCTAGAGAAACGCTGGCATCTCAATGAAATATGACGATTTAATGGGTTTTGTGGGTATTGATTTACAATATTTTCTGATTATTTTAATTTGCCAATTTTTTTAACGATTTCTTTAAACTTCTTTTTTTTAAGGCACTTTCTTTTATATACTTTTTTTTTATAGCGATTTTTTTAGCTTTTTCTTTTTATGACGATTTCTTTAACTTCTGCTCTCTATCGTATTCCCGTTTCTATATCAGATTATACCGGGGTCGGTTACGTAATTTGAGGACTTTGACAAGAGTATCAGTTTTTATACAGACCACCAAAAAAGTGTCGTTACGTCAGATCATCTAATATTCAGTTGAACATTGTTTCGTGTTTAATAAATAAATACTTAGGTGACCGAGCTTTGCTCGGTGTTTTTTTAGACTATATTTACTTATAACTATGCAAATTACTTACTGATAAAATATGAATACCTAATCAGTATCCAGGTAACAACTGTAATTTTTCAATAATTAATAAAAATATCTTAGCAACCAAACTCTAGTAAGCTTATTTTTAATTGTGGATAAGTTATTTGATCGGCCATAAAACGACATTTTCTGATAATAAAACCTAGTTAGATCGATTTATTGCCCTCGGGGTTTCGGGGCTAAACTAAGCTATCTAAATACTTTACAAGAATTAAATTTATATACAAGAATTGCTCGTTTAAAGGTATTAGATATGTACCACGACCGAACCGACTTCAATTTCATTATGTCACCAAGGTTATTGTTTTTATTTTGTTAATATTTCAAAAAATGCTAAACTAACCGCTATTAAATTCAAATGGGACCAATTTTGAAATACACCTATCATATACAATAATAATTATCAACATCCATTACTAATTGTGAAAAACGTACAAAAAAATGACACAGACTATCGAGAACTTCCTCCTTTTTGAAGTCGGTAAAAAATTAAAAGACAATATGCTCGTATACATCAGAGAAATGTCTGTTTAATACGCTATCTATGCCACGCGCAACAGATTTCACAAAAAAATGTTAAAAGCGCGATCTACACGTCTTAAAGTAATTTACACAAATAAAACTCGCATTTCGATGCAAATGATCGGGTCTTGGAGCAACATCATCTGCATAAAATATCAGGTTAAGATTGGTTGTGACATTTACATATTCTGTAATTAGCTAAGCGTTGTAAGATTAGTAGAACACACTGATAAATAAATCTATCCAATTGGCGTAGCAGTTAACTAGGTGTTGCCCGTCGTCGCCGGCGTCTTAAATGTAATTGACCTCGTACGATTTTGATTATGTTTATTACGAATTATCTTTGCGCAAGACTTTGTCCGGAATGAAATTTACTTTCCAATATAATCATTACATATTATAAAACAAAGTCACTATTTTTGTCTGTCCCTATGTATGCTTAAATATTTAAAACTAAGTAACGGATTTTGATGCGTTTTTTTTAATAGATAGAGTGATTCAAGAGAAAGGTTTTTATGTATATAACATGTATAGTATACCAGTGCGAAGCCGGGGCGGGTCGCTAGTAGAATAATAAAGTAAGAGTATTTTATGTTACTCCTTATTACATCAGTTATCTGCCAGGGAAAATCCCGTCAAAATCGTTCTAGCCTTTCCAGAGTTAAGGACCAAAATAGACAGATAAAAATGTTATTTTTATATATGCACTGCGTATACATAATATATAAGGATAGAATATTGTATTTAACTAAAAACAAATATTTTTTATTAATTTCAGTGTTACCTAGTTGGTTACTGAACCAAAATTGAATTTATGCCGAGATGATGCCGTAAAAAGTGAAACCGGTTGGCTAAAGTGTAATGTGAATATAAAATGAAAAAAAATATTGTGGAATAGTACGAGTGTGTGTTTTGAAGTAAAATAAAAGTAGTAAGATAATTTTTTATCACAAAAAACTTATTTGCTTACTTTGGGGTAAGATTTTTTTTTTTTAAATTGGTTCGAGTATCCTTCGGATCATGTGTTGGGATATCATTTTGATGAGTTAAGACGTTGAGGCGTAAATAACAAATGCACAAAGACTAATTACATCTTGTATTTGTTTTACACGCAACATTAAATTTTATATCTGAAATCTTAAAGATAAATGTTCAAATAAACATATTTGACATGTTTAATTAATGTTTGCTTGAACGTCAAAGCTTCTAGCATATTTACTTGTTTTATTTACTTATTATATTATCCGTTCTGCGTATCACTAGGCCTGTGGTACGCGCTTCGCTATTATTATATATATAACCTTGCTATGTACCATTAAGTTTTTCTAACTTCAATATATTTTCTGAATGCTCTCACGGTAATTGGAAACTTTGATTAACTCGCCACTTGTCACATCATTGGACATAATATCGTCGTTGTGGGTTCGTTTCTGAGTAGTTTTAGGAACACTGAATGAACGAAATTATCGTTCGAATAACGACTCAACAAAGGTAATTTAACTAGCCAGTTACCCTGTCTATTACCCTGATGTTTTTTTTTCAATTTTTGCCAGAGATATAAGCAACTGCCATTAATTTTAATGAATTTGCTTTAATTTATAAAAGTTTAATAGAAACAAGCTCAAATAAAGGAAGGAATATAGCAATTTCCCGCGGTAAAAAGTAGCCTATGTTCATCAAGAATAGTGTCGGCTTCTATTGGTAAAAGAATTTTTCAAATCGGTCCGTTAGTTTCGGAGCCTATACAATACAAACAAACAATCAAATATTTCCTCTTTATAATATTAGTACCTATAGAATAAAACAACATCAAAATCCGTTAGGTATTTTTAAAGATCTAAGCATACATAGGGACAGCAATGGGCAGCGACTTCGTTTTATACTATTTAGTGATTCGTCTTATGTTAAATTACGTCTTATATCAATATTATTATAACTAACTGTCTCCGTCAAAGTAAAACCTGAAACCTTATCGTGTATGCAATAAGGTTGTATTTTGTATGAAAACGTTGTATTATTTATATTATTGTCACATTACGGTTTACATCAATGCGGTTAAACTTTAGACACTTTTAACAAATCAATAATTAAATTATCATAAATTAATTATCCGTCAAAATTCAATTCACCAATTCGATCTCAAGTGTTTTTTTGTTTGTTATTTCTTATTGTGATTTCCAATAGAAATATTATGGCGATTGATTTGATAAACATGACATGATGACATTTTTTTTGACAACATGATAATGAAGTATGAGTCGTTTTTTTTTAAATTTTACTGAGTTTAAATTATACAAATTCGATGTCAAGTGTTAATAAGTTAGTCAAAAAATAATGTAAAAAATAAATGTTTATATTATTCATGAACCTAAAGGTTTTCTTAAAATTACATTACTAACGAAGACCTGCCCCCAATGTCTACCTACTATTGCCAACTCTGTCTAAAACTAGTCACCTTCTCTGCTTGCTTTGTGGAGTCAAAGCAAGCCCATATTGTGAGAGGAAAATGGCGATAGTACCAATCCGGGCGAGTCGTTGAAGAGTTGGATGCAAGGCAGTTGACCTATTCTACAACGGAACCCGGACCAACACGGCGAATCTCCATGTAGTACATTTAGCTTCATGGTATTATTTTAATATATCCAGGTAAGGTTTCATATCGGCAAAATACATATCGATTGTCAAAATAAAAAATCAAATTATATTTATTCGTTAACAAAAACATAATATTGCTAAAATAAGGGTAACCTTTCCATTTAAACGCATAAGCATTTGTGTGAAGAAGCGCCGCACCGTGACTATATTAATCTATTCTCAGTAATTGGCAGAGTTATATAGACGCGTCACAAGAACAGTTTGTAAGGTCTATGGGGAATAAACTATTTTCTATTCTATCCTTACCAGGAGAGACACAGAAATTCGGATCTAATATATATTATATAATCTTAAAACGTCTATCCGTTTCTTTTTAGTTTTCACCTTTTAGCATAATATTGTTATAAACTAGAAATAGAAAACTTGGTCTATATACGTGTCGTGTCTAAACGTTTAGAACAGGCGTCTCCCAAATAATTGATGTCTATTGCATTCAGAACCAGGGTCTCCCAAATAATTCCCAAACGGGCAGACCTTAGCAATATTATTGTCATTAATTACCTTTACGAGCGCTAATTCCAGCTTGTATTTCAGGTCGCCGATACACATATTAACTCTCACTGCGCGGGCCACTAACACACTCGCGACTAGGGTTACCGTGCAACAGGGTTGTCAATCACGACTTTATAATTTATTTTTTATAAAAAAAATATATATCGTCACTTCCATATCCGCGAAAAAGTAAGCAGAGGTTCATAATAATGCAACCACGATTAGCCGACGATATTAGGTCCCATGATGTGATAGATGGGGTAAGTTTATTTTTATAATGTCAAGCACAAATCCAATCAAAGGCAACGTTATATTTTTCAGATGAAATCAATAAATTCACAGAATAAATTTCTTTATTCTGTGAATTAATCGACCCCGGTATCTCGGATATTTTTATGAGAATAAAAAGCTAAGCCGACTAATTTCTTGATAACTTCGCCTTGTTATAAAAGATATATTAATTTTATAACTGTGGTTCTATCGAGCGGGTTATAACAAATGTACGTAAATGAAGTATTCACATTTATCAGAAATTAATAATTAATTGCCTTGTAGTCGATCTTTATCAGTGTTATAGTTGACGGACAAGGCCCGGTATTTAAAAAACAACGTAGGCTGCGATTGGGTTTGAGCCCGATATGGTGACAAACTTGCCAAAAGTCTCATCGTGGGGTCCTAAATCGTCAACTAATCTTGGACGCATAATCGTGTGTACCTCTGCCTCCCCACCAGGATATGGACGTGATAAATTTCCTTTTATAACAAAAACTCTTACTTTACGAACTCATATACCTACAATTGTTATTGTATATTGTTAATAATGTATCAATTTTGCAAAATATATGAACAACAACAAGTTTTCTGTAACAAGAAGGATTTTTTGATGAAATTAAAAATAGACTTCTAAATATTCAAAAACACTTATCATAATAAAATTAAATACAAACGACTTGCTTATTTAAAATATTGCGGTTCTTGTCGATCAGCATGTTAAATGCTGATGAATAACGTTAGAAAATATGTTAAACCAGATATTTGAATATTGTATTTTTGTATTTTTAAAAAAAATTGAATATTGGTATAAAATGTGATTGAGGTTTAGACTGATCTCAAAAAGGAGATTTTGGACTGTTACACGATTACTCCATCAGTCCGCAAAGGATTTTTATGACTATTGTATTGTATGATCCTGATATTGTCCGATTTTAGAAGTAATCCCATACAAGTTTTAGGACGATTGGTTACATATAAATCATTTACACCCACGATTAACTGTTACAATATTAGATTCCATTAAGTAGCAGCATATCCGTCTCCACATCGGGTTTCCTCACAATATTTTCATTCACCGTAGAGCACTCAGAAAATGCACTTGAGTTATAAAAAACGTGAGTTAGAAAACTTAAGACTACTGAAATGAAAGTCCGATGTGCGTACCACTGACCACCGAGGCTCTAGGACTTTTTTAAATACGAACAAAAACAGTCAAATAAATTGACGATATTATTCGTTTTTTTTATAGTTTTACTAAATTTAAAATATAGAATACGGTTTATATGCAACACAGAATACAAATATATATTCTTTATAATATTTTGTATACAATAACTATTTTATATCTATACATAATAATTAACACAAAGACTGATAAAGTCGTAACTCATCACTTACTTTAAATTGTCTTGCTTTATATTTGAATTGCAACGGAAAATCAATTTTATTCGGAAACGTATGAATGAACGAATGAATGTAAATTTAATTATGTAAATGGTGATAGTGGTAGCCCTACCATCAAGCACGGAAGTTATCTCCGCTATTCCGCTGAGATTCGATGCATTTTGCATGAGCATTAGATATCTAGTACTGGCGTTCTATTATTCCCCATTCGTGTTGTTCGCCGCTCTTGTATGATCATTTTACAAGGTATATTGATTGCTCGTTCATAAGTGATATCTCAATCTGATATTCGATTCGATTTTCAAATGTCAAACGTTCTTTCTATCTAAAAAAGAAGGAGGTCCTCATTCATGTGTTTATTTTTTGTTTGTTATTTTTTATTGTGATTTGCAGTGGAATTATTATGGCGATTGGTTTGACGAACATGACATGATGACATTTTCTTTAACAACATGATAATGAAGTACAAGTCGTTTTTTATAATTTTACCGAGTTCAAATTATAAAAGTTTCAAAAGGTTACTATTGCAAGTAACAATGAGGTATTTATAATTATTAAAATTCACATACAATCTATTAAATTAAAATATCTTTCATCTAATTGTGCCCGAAGTGGCGAAAGGCTTGCCACCTATTACATTATGGGCTCCAGTGCCTTGACTGATCGTGGGTGTTCTTGTATATCTACTGGACTTACGAGTCGTGGATATACTAGCACACCTCTGTCTATCCCTTCGGGGATAATAGGCGTGAAGGTACTTTTTTCATTTAATTTAATATAAGCATTTTAAGGTATTATATTTTTAAAAGAAAAATTTGGTTAATATATCTTATTTAATTTAATTTTTTAATATTGAAAACCCACGGGTTTTCTAATGATCTAAAAATTTTTTAGATCATTAGAAAACCCGTTTTTGCTTTGCTTCCAGTTTGAGGCTAAGTTAAAAGGAAAAACAAATTAATAAGTATCAGTAAAGAATTTAGTCCCAATTACATAATATCTATTTGACTGCAATGTTTGTATTAGCAAAGCGTTTAGTATAAATAGAATTTCATATCAATTTATATTATAAAAATCTGAAATGTTCCTTTTTCGAGTCAAAACAGCTTGATCAATTTTAATGAATTTTGCAATGGAATGAAACTAAATAGTGAAGAAGGAAGAATATTACTTTTTCTATATCTAACGAGATTTCAAGGGAGAAAAAATCTAACATCGTCAGCTAATCGTGTGTGAATATCCCTTAGGGGATTTAGATGTAAGGATATTTTTTTAAGAAAACAATTTTAATGCATACTTTTAACAGTCTCATAGTGATAAATAGACATAGTATTAGCGAGTATCGTCAATCTGAATTCTATGAAATAGATACGTAGTAACACGATCGTAATCATCATCGTCACTTCACGATCTGCTCGAATCCGCCGGCTTCTTTCAACTTCGATCAAAGAGTTGCACAAAAACTATTCCATCACGATTGTTAAACTTAACTTTGATATCAGTGTTTGTTATATCTTCACATGGATTTTGGTTGTTATAGATTTAAACGTTTACGTTAAAGAACAATACTTAGTTTTTTTTTTACGGTATAAGACAGAAAACATAAAAAAAAATTAACAAAAAATGATAAAAGACAAGAAACTTGAGTTTTTTTCGCAGTATCTTCATAAGAAAATGTTAAATCTATAACTTGTCATTTTATGGTGTTCAGGACTATTATCTATTCTAAAATATTATATTGTATCAAAGAATGGATAAATTTACAAAAACAAATCGCGAAATTCGACGAACACACATTTTCATATTAGAATCAGTATTTGTGAGTTCGATCTTCATCTTTAATTTGAGAAGTGTTTGATTGAATAATATATTAATTGTGTAAGGCCTAAGATATCTTAGGTCTTTCATAAAACGCAATTAATGTTATATAACCATAAAAGTGAAATCATAATATTATAATATTGTTAATATTATTTAACGCACTATAATATTTATCAGCATGTAAATTAAAAAAATCGTTTGCATTCATAAAATCTCTAGTATTAATTATACATACAGCATGCGCTAAAAAGTCAAGCTGTGAGTTTCTTTGACAAAATGTTGCCAAGAATTTCCATATATACTAGTAAAATTTATGAAAAGCGTTAATGATTTTAGAATTCAAATTCCCACATAATTTATTATTTATCTATAATATTATTTTATTTCTCTAAGTGATTGAGTTATCGTGACGAAAAAATTTTTTTGTTCGTCTCTGGGTCCGACGGTACCAGTGTAATCAATTTCGTCACGTTCGTTTAGAATCCAAAGAAACATAGGTAAAACATGTATTATTTTAGTGAAGATGCATAATATTTAGGTACGTCCTATCTACTTCTGAAAATAAATGGAGTTGAAATATAAATTAATTACATTTGTTTCGGGGCATACAAATGGAGAGATTTAAAATTTAAGAAATATATACACGTCACCTATAGATGTTAAAAGATATAACTGTCAGGCCAGAATGTAAAAGTAAGTTTACTTGTTACCCTAAACGAGAACAGCAGGTACAGACGTTATGGTAGCAGGAACAGCTATTTAATGAATATCTTGTCTTTATAACGACAATGAGACTTGAGTAGCTCAAGATGGTTCTTAAGACGTACACAATAATTTACATTTCGAAAAAAAGTAATGTTACAATTTGTGAACTAGCATATCAGTATTATTAAAAACAACTCATCAGTGATAAATCAAAGAAATATGGGTCTAACGGATAAGTCCGACAATTTTCAAAGAAAACAATTAGGTTGATCGTTTTAATATAGGTCATTTTTCATTAGATTGAAATAGTAATAAGCATAAAATTTATAATTTGTTGGTTGGAAATTGCAAATTATTAAATTATGGTCGTATGAAAAGTTCGTATATCTGCAAATGATGGACAATCAATTTTAATGATTTTAAAATTACAATGGCATCCTTTCTACGTTAAATAATTCATAATCATGCTGAGTTTTATATTCCATGTATATAGGGCTTTATAACATTTGCTGCATATAATAAATCATTATATAACGCAAAAATTATTCTGCGTAACGATTGAAATTAACGTAACATTGCTTAACTTTGCCGTTACTTTTTGCTTATCTTCATAACGGCTGCGAGAATAATAAATAAAACATTTTTCTTCAGGAAACAATAATTAATTCGCACTTTCTAGATTAATATTTTTATATTACAAAGAACAGTTAGTACTAGTAGTAATGAGAACTCTTTATTGTCTCAATAATTAAAAAAAAGTTTTTATCGTCACGTGCCATAGATATCTAAAACATTTTTTTTAATTTGCTATTGTTTTGTTTGAATATTTTATTGCAACTTATCTCCAGACAATTACAATTAACGAGATAAAAGAAATAAAAAACTGCTCATTTTATTACATGCGATATTATTTCTTAAAATGTTGATACTGCCATATTATAAAGTGTTAAACTACAAAATATTAATTTTTATAATAACATTTTCTATGGCACAACAAAGCTAACGAATATACCTACTCCTAAAACTGCACAAATACATATATACCGTCTATATTTTTCCAATTCTTTCGTTACTCGAGCCAAATCATTTTTCTTTCCGGAATACTATGGAGCTAAGTCGTATATTTCTGCTAAGCTGTTCAAGCTATTTGCCTATTGCCTATGTGTTATATTAAAATGTTCTTAACAAAAAACTTGAACATAAAATAAAATAATGATCAGTAAAAAGTTATATTGATCAAAATACATAAAAATATGCATATGATGAGGGCTATCATTACTGATATTAATAAATAACTTTAAATTATTTTAAAACATAATAAATGTATGCATTGCAGGAACTATTGCTATTTTACTATTTATAGTGCTATGTTTTCTATATGTCAATGATGAGATCGTATTTTTTTTGCTTTCGGTCATGTATCATAAATATATTGACCGCCTCGTTAGCCGAGTGGCTAGCGTACACGCCCACAGACTATCCGCGAGGCTCGGGTTCGATCCCCGACGGGGACAGACATTTGTGTGATGAACATAGATGTTTGTA
>DVZL01005767.1:0-11824 GCA_018236625.1 Lasaia peninsularis
ATACATTAATTAATTTAAATATTAATATTAAAAATTGAGTTATTCAGTAGTTTTTAAATATAGGAATTTAAAAATAGGTATTAAATTTTGACAAGAGATATCTTAGCAATCCTACATTTTTGCCATATCTCTTTTCTATACTACATGATTTTTGAGTTGGCTGCCTAATATAGAGGATTTGATAAGCGCGCCAGTTTTAGCACAGACTCACTGCCGTCTGACCTAGCTGCAACCGAGAAGAAAATACAAGGCCAATCATAGATTAAGTCGAATCCGAATACACAAATTCTGGTTTATTCATGATGTTTTTCTTTTTTTTCGCGTAAGATTTGAAGACACTATGATGATACAATAATAACTGGTATGATTGTAGTCTCTTTATTTAAAGACTGTCGTTGATGAAGTCTATGTGGGAGATATTAACAGAAACCTTGTTGAAATTAACAGAAACAATGGATTTACATACAACCTTATAGACATATTATGGTGTTGTCTCTATATTGGCTATAATAAAATTGTACTTTCTGGATTTAAATCTCAAAATCAGATATATATATAATTATTTACCTAATTTTATGTACCTCTGCCTGCTCTTTCAGAGATTAGGGCGTGACGATATTTACTTATTTAAATCTCAAAAAGTGTACACACACACACAACCTGAGATTTTTCTTAGCAAATAGGTATTGGTAGGCGCTTATATAAAATCTTCCTATTCTTATAAATACGGCAGTGTAAAATATTATATGTAGTAAATTAAAATAATAAAGAAAAACTAAATTTGCTTTTGCTCTTTGTCTTTTTGGAGGAGGAAAGTCCATTAAATAATTAATTTCTCCCCAAAATTACCATTAGTTTTTAAACCCTAATCCAAATCCACAAGTATTGTCCATAAATATATAATGATACATAAGATTTAGAAGCCCTTAATATATTTTGAAATACAACTTACCTTGAGACTTGTTTCTTATCTTGTAATATTTTTAGCATAATTTGCAACTGACCCGAAAATGCTGGTGCACATCCTTTCAAAACTCCACACAAATGATTTAAATTTATTAAGACATCAACAACGTCAGAAGTAACATCAATTTCATTTTCTTGCTCTCTTAGGTTTGATAGAAGATCAACGAAATATGGTTTCAACAAGTTTACAACCCTTTGAATGACATATAAATTTAAAGGTAGTAGTTTCACTTCTGCTTCTACTGCCACTGTATCTTTAGTCATATCTATAATTTTAGCATTGTTAGAATCCAATTCTATTAGAGCGATTTCTTGTGGAACATCTTCAGAAATATTCACATTCCAAAATTTTATTGGTTCTACAGATACTTTGTACAATTGTTTCTCGATCGGTAAACCCATGTCCAAATGTACATTTTTATACACGGTCTTCCTTGCAATGCACAAATCGTATTCGTTTTGGTTTTTAAACAATTTCGGCTGCCCATAGAGCTTCCGTAACTTTTTTGCTAATTTTGACATCAGATTATTCGTTTCATCATCACATATATTCATTTTCCCCAATTCTCTTTGGAAATTAACTTGATGATTTTCATTTAACGGCAAGATAAATAATTCCCCAAATATATATTTATGTATCCATTTAACATGAACCAATAGTAATGGAATAATTTCTTCTTTTAGAACTGGGCTTCTTTTAATATTTGTAGCAAAAATTGGCATTTTACATACATTCACAAATCTTTCGCGCCAATTTAGAATCTGCATTATCTTACATGCTACATTATCACTAATGGAGCTCTGAGCAGTTTTGATTGTATTCAATATGTAAGTATCGACAAGTTGGAGATAATATTGACAATATTTAAGCACAGGAAATTCAATAAAGTCATCTGTAATTTTTCCTGCAGATACTGCATTCGAGTAGTCTATTGCAGAAAATCCACTTGCGGTAGCATACTTTAACAATATTTTTTGTAATTCGAAATATAAAAGGATAGAGTTAGTGTTTGTTTCTATTTCTAAGACATTATTGGTTTTGTAAGCTTCAGGAAAAAATCTTTTGTATGCATTCAAAAGTTTCGGATTAATCTTAAAGAAATCGAAGGTTTTTTCATTTATCTCACGTGCAAAGTCTTCATTTTTATTACTCAATTTGTTTTGGAGTTTAGCGTGCAATATATTTAAACTTGCGGGTGGACATTTTTGATAAGACAGCAATGTATTAAAAATATAATGTAATGTTTTACTGGAGGTGAAACCATTGCTGTCTAAACATAGCTGGTTCACTGGATAAGCCAATTGTAGCGAAATTTCTTGAACCGAATTAGAACATAACCCTTTTACCCTTAATGTATGTTCAGAATAACTAAACGCTTCCATTTCCAAATGTTCAGTGTCTAGTTCATCTTCTAAGGCTTTTAACATTGCATTCTTCATTTCTGATAAAGATTTATTTACATTCGATGTAAAATCACTACCACTGCGTGGTTTTATGTATACATCGGAAAAACTGTGAAGTATAGCAGTTTTATAGGAGACACCACGAAGAATTTGCTGCCATGTTAGGTGTGCAGCCTGAAGGAGATGAGATATTGTTGGTCTCTCTATACCTGGAAATAATTAAAAAGGCTAATTTTATAACCAATTAAATTTTATAATTTTCTGAATTAAAATAAAATGAATTTCATTTTTTGGTAGACTTTGATACTAAATAAATCAAATTGTTTATTTGATAAGGTATTTTGTTTTTGTTATTAAAGTCAATAAATTCTGGGCATTGTAATTTGTGTATGAACTGAAGTAATAAAAAAAACAGCCGACAGATGGACTTTCAACAATGATTAAGTACTTGGATGTAAAGCCTTATTTCCAAGAACATCAGCAAGTTTATAGTTTGGCAAATTTTAAGCAGTGTTAAAATGTATCAGTTTAATATATCTTTTTTCACACAATGTATAGTAATTTATATACCAACCTTGCACAAAGTCTGTCATAGTTTCATGGCAACGAATACATATATCGTGATATTGATTAGGTAGTTCACAGGATGAAAGCAAAGCTACAAGATCCATATAATCCATTGTTTCTGATAAGCCTAAATCTGTATCTTCTGGTCGCAGAATAAAAATTTCAACACCTCTGTTGCGCATGGCTCGAGAAATTTCACCATACTTTGGGTCCATTGTAAAAAATACTCTAAAGTTTGGATGTGGTTTGATGTCACTGATTTCGCCTCTTTCTGGAATATTTAGCACACCATTTGATTCTAAAAGCCCATTAAGTCTATCTAACACAGCCGCAGATGTCAGATTTACATTATCCAAAAGCAACCATGAACCCTCAACCATAGTTTTAACTAAAACAGAATCTATCCATTCAAATTTTCCTCCGGCATTAATTGCGGTAGTTTTAGATATTTTCTTTTGCATATTGAGTAACTCTTTTCTTAGATTTTGGACAATCAAGTTATTTGGAGAAGTTTGTAATAATTTTTCACAATGAACTAACAAATACTTTATTTTATTTTTAAAACTATCTACATCAACGTCTGTTTTATTATCATGTTGTAATCTTTTATAATTATATAAATTGCTCAACAATTTATTGAATTTCCACTGTTTTAAATCTTGCACAAGCCATTCATTGCGAGTCACTTTAATAGTTACAGTTTCAATTCTATCATATATATTTTCTAAATGTCTATTGAGATCTACTTGCTCAAAACCTCCAAGTAGATCAGAAACATCCATAGCTGAAGTTACAGGTACAATATGTAAGTCATTACCAGTCAAATCTGCTAATACTTGAACTATACTGCTTTTCCCAGTGGCTGTTGGACCAACTATTATTGATAGCCAATTCATGTTTATGTTTTGTGCTAAGGCTTTTAATATATTCATTTGATTTCTAAGTAAAATCGAATTAGTCTCAATAGCGTGTTTGCTGTTGAAAAGTTTTTCTTCGTTTCTTCTTATTTTAACATCTCCTATGATCATTTCATTGTCATTGATAATGAATTGAGGATTCACATCGCTTCTGGGATATTTAGCACCAAAAACTTCATCATAAGCTATTATCATTTTATTTTTGTCGTCTTCTGACCTCATTCGATTGACATACAATATATCCACAAACTTACCGGGGCAGACACTATTCCCCTCAGCTTTATCTTTTAAAATTGCCTCACACCATCTTTGAATGTCTCTTAAATTCATTTCCCAAGGACCGCCTCTATGACCCCATAAGTGAATTTCAGTAATCTCATGAGAAACTTTACAGTTAAATGTGACTATTTTTTCTAAAATATCTTCCGGTATTTCATTAAAATGAGCATTTACTATGTACAAAAGATCTTGTTTTGTTAATGTGTCAACATATACTTGAGTGAATCTATTTAAAAAGGATATTGGCAAACCTCTCCTTGCTCCACCTTGTTTCAAAGGATTTTGACAAGCAAACAATTTAGTTTGCTGTTTCACTTTAAATGTTCTTCCTAGTTCAGGAATAAAAATTTCCCCTCTATGATCAAGACAAGCATTTAATCCTTCAAGAACTGGTTGTGGAGCTAAATTTAGTTCATCCAGAAGTATCCAATCTCCGTTTTGAAGAGCGTTTAAAAAAGCCCCTTCTTTAAAAGCGAATGATCCATCTTCTGTTGGCAGATCTGTGCCAAATAAGTCGGTTATGTCCTGAAAAATATAATTACTAACTATATAGTATAGTATAGTATAGATATTCATCTAAAAGTAATCTAACTAAAAATGAGTAAATAAATGAAATAGTCGTTGCCTCTGTGGTCGAGCGTAGTAGGTGTACCATTTTGAGGAACCAGGTCCTCAATTGTCCGGGTTCGATGCCTGGATTGGGCAACTTGTTTTTAGAGTTTTTTCAGTTCCACCCAGGCAGCTCGTAAGAGACGAACACAGGGTATATTGTCATTATTTGTAGTATATTGCAGCAACTCGCCCGGGTAGGGATCCACTGCCTTACTATTCCTGCCGCCATGCTTTGGTGGCCTCGTGGTACGCCCTTTGGACTTCCATTTTGGTAGTCCAGGTTTGAACCTCGCCATGCACCAATGAGTTTTTCTAACTTTACATACTTTTACATTTTTCGAGTGCTCCGTCGGTGAAACCTAATATCGTCAGCTAATAGTGGGTGAATAATATGTACCTCGTCTACCAATTCGGGGATATAGGCGTGACGATATTTATTTATTTTTACATTTTTGAGCTTAACATTGATCTCATCTACGCTTTTTATTAGATGACATTAGCGTCATTAAATAAGATCAACTTCAGTTCCACCCAACCTTGACAAAATTTGATACTAGAGTACACTATGGACTCCCAAACGGAGAGCAAAAACTATAATATAAATTAAATATTCGAAATCAATACTAACTAAAAGTCTCGTTATCATTTAAAGTAAGCTGGTACTTACAGTTTGATCACTTAGGTTGATGCGGACCACTTTGTGCCCAGAAGATTTAGCCAATGCAGTAACAAGGCTTGTTTTACCAACACCAGGATTGCCTTCTAAAAGTATTGCCTTATTCAATTGTAAACCACGTAATAATCTTAGAGTATTTGCTCCCGTTGTAGGTGCGTCAAATGAGAAGTTATCTGCTTTAATATATGAATGTGGACCAACGTCAACATAAAATGGTTTAATACCAAATTTTGAATTGCTTTTTTCAGTGTTAAGGTATAAATGTTTATTACTTAACATTATTCGTAGATTTTCTGTGTGTTCGTTTCCTACATTCTGTATTTGGTTTAACAAAAATTCTATTGCGTTTTTACGTAGTAAAAATAATGTATCCGAGTCTATGTGACCAGTTAGGGTTGTACCAAAACAGTCTAGGAATGTCATGCAAGCTCCATGCACGTATGCTTCTGCAACATCAAGTAAGCCATTTGTAACAGTAATATTGATGAATTGCACCCACGATAGTAAGTCTCGTATGCTGAAGGGAAATTTATTAGTCACTTCTGAATTTTTCAACCAATCACTAAAATCTATTATACTGTTGCCAATTCCGGAACTTCCATCTTCTTGGTTTCCTAATGAGATTCCTTTACTGACGCTTTTTTCTAGAACCTGTTGCAAATCTTGTCTTGAACTTACATGGTCACACCAAATTTCAGTAAACCGATTTCGAAGTGCTGGAGACAGTTCTTTTTTACCGAAATCTCCACCCGGATTCATAGTACCAATAAAATGAAAATGTTTGTTTGCAGTTATCACTTGATGGTTCATGTTTTCTTCAGTGCCACGTTCAGATAGCACTAATTGTCGCTCTGGCTCAAGTAAAGAGTTCATTCTTTCCAAAACACTGTCGTCAGCCAACGATATTTCATCAGCCAAAAATAAATGGCCATTTTGCATAGATTTTATCAAAGGTCCATCTACCCATTCAAACAATCTACCGTCATTCTTATATTGTCGTACAGGTCGAAGACCACCCAAAAAATCTGAACTATCAGTGTGCATGTGACAATTCACAGATAGTAATTGCCTTTGACTTAGCATTGCTAAAACCTGACATATTGTGGTTTTGCCACAACCTGTTTCTCCTACCAACAATACTGGTTCATCGAAAGTAAAAGCTTTCGCTATTAAAACGGCTAGGCGCCTCATATTGAGAGTCCATACAATATGAGAAAATTCTTGAAGTTGGTTATTTAAAATTAATTCTAGTATATGCTTTGTTACTGATGAAGTATTTTGATGGAGACTGAAAAGATTGTCTGTGGTTACTCGTCTTTTGATATGTTTTTCTATAACCTCTTCTATAATTTTTCTTTCATCAATTTGACGTACTTTGCCAGCTAATATAAGGTATCCTTCATCAGCAATATGTTGGTCCCAATCATAAAATTTTTCATCTGTTAAAGTTTCTTTTATTGCATGTTTGTACCTTTGTCCCCATCTAAAGAGATCTCTTAAGGTAATAAACCCATCTTTGCCTTGAACAGCTGCTGATCCACGACGTCTTACTTGTAATTCTGCCATAACTTCAATCATTTTTTTACTATAAGAAGATGGAACATGGCATCTTTGGTGTAATATAATTTCTAACTCTTTTCTAGGTATTTCATCAAAATGTAACTCTACAAAACGATTTCTAAATGCTCTTGACAACATTTTCCTTCCACCATAAAGGCCTGGAGGATTTTGTGTTGCAAATAACATGAAGTTCGGATCAGCCTTTACTACTTGTTGCGTTTCAGGGATAAAAAGTTCTCTGTTATCATCCAAGACACGGTTGAGTGCTTCTAATACATCACTTGGAGCTAAATTAAGTTCATCAAGAATAATCCAGTACCCCTTTCTCATAGCCTCTACCAAAACACCTTCTTTAAAAACTAAGCTGCCATTAGCATCAGTAGAGTATGAGCCAATGTATTCTTGAAGGTCTGTATGTTCATGATTATTAATTCTCACACAATAATTTCCAGAAGCTTTCGCAATGTATGTAATAAGCGAAGTTTTACCTACAGAAGTATCACCTTGTAGTAAAATAGGTAATCTCCCTAGAGATATGATTCGAGCAATATCTCTTAGGTTTTTCCTTACGGTTGAGGTTAATATATAGTTGTCTGGAATATCTATATCTAACTTTCCCTGTGCTATCCAATGACCTTCAAAAAGCAAATAATTTTGCCCTTGAGTTTTAGGTTCAGGTATTATTTGTTTCAGTACTGAATTTATGTTCTTTTTACCAATGACTGCCCTGAAATAGTGAAAAATAAGTTAACACTTTTAATTGTAATTAATATTTAAAAATGGCTAATATTTTATTCAATCAAACATTACATATAAAAAAAGGTTCTTTTAATGAAACTTTTGGCTATTTGAATCATTAACATTTTCACAATATTACAGATGTATGGAAATGATTATCTAATACCTTTAAATGAGCATTTCTGATATTACTTAACTCGGAAACGGCATCAACCATATTTATGAAAATGGTATGTAGATAGTTAAATTTTTTTTTAATTATATCTGTTTTCGGGCAATAAAAAAATCCAGTCTATTGGTGACACAACTTTTTTATAATAATCACATTCATAGACAATAACACAAATTGTTGTAACCCCAATGTTAGCAAATTACATGCTTTTTTATGGGTGTCAGTCAACAATAGTATTAATACATTGAAATACTTATAAAGATACCAGAAAAATTTTAATAGGTACCCAGACCTAGAAGTACAAACATCTATGTCTATCCCCCGTCCCATGCCGAATTCAAACCTTATGATTGGTAAATTGACTTAGACCACTTGACCAATGATGCGGTTTAATATTATTAGTTACATGCTCTTGTTTGCTAACAAATCTGGAAAAAAATCTGTAGTTTTCAAAATACAATTTCTCAGATCCCTTTTAGAAAATTAATTTAAAATACTCACTTTGCAATCATAGCTTCAACTTTCGGGTGAGATGATCTGTCCAATTGTGTAAGGAATGATAAGCAAAAAGATTCATATAGAGATCGAGTCACTGTCCCACACTTGGCCCTTGCTGCAGCTGTTAAAGCTCTGCAAAGTGTTCTTAAGGAGTAGTGAGGTGCATTACCTAAAAATTATTACAATATTTATTCAATTATACCTATATTATATCTATAGCCCGTATGTATGTATGTCTGTATGTTGTATTAAAATAATAAGTTTTACTAATGTCATATGTATGTTTACAAGGTATATATTATTTAGAATTTTTGTTTGTCTGTTTGTACCCATTAATCTCTGAAACGCTGGACCGAGTTTCAAGGTACTTTCACTGACAGACAACTGATGTAATAAGGAGTAGCTTAGCTAACTTTTTGGTATCTAAATAGTTAAATTCAAATGCGGACGAAGTTGCAGGCACAGCTAGTTTTTGTATATGTAATGTGTATACATACATATACATTTTTTAAAATATTACCTAATGATTATGTCGCAAGTATGTATTACGGTCACCAAGCCAATATAAAAAAGACACTGTAAATAATTAATGTTTAAGGAGTATTATTTTTACATACCTGATCCGTCCACAAGGTTCAATTTAGCTTCTTTCTTAACAGTTGCATAAAAGCTATATATTGCTTCTAACGTAGCACCACTCAAATTCATATGATATAAATAATCGCCAATCAATAACATTAAATCATTTCTCTCTGTTAGTTCATCAACATAAAACTCTGTAAATCTATTTCTTAGGCCCACCGGAAGATCTTTCTTCCCGACATCTGTAGCTGGATTCATACACGCAAATAGTGTAAAACCCGGATGTCTTTTGATGGGAACCTTATCCCCCTTTTCTATTAAATCTATTGTTTCACTTTTATCTTCTAATAAACCAGCTAAGCAATCCAAAACTTCGGCAGCTGCTAAATTTATTTCATCTAGTAATACCCAATAACCTTCTTGCATTGCTTTGATAAGAGATCCTTCTATAAATGCAAAGGTTAACTTTAATTCAGCTTTAACTTGCTGCTCTAATTTTAGTAGTTTGTTTCCAAAAGCGGCCCATTTCTGAAACTTATCTTTATCTGTTTCAGTTTTCATACGATTCAAGGCAGATTTATGGCTTTGTTTCATTAGAGTCAAAAGTGCAGACCAGTTTTCTGTATTATAACATGTTTCAATGTGGCCTAAAAACTTCTGATTCTTTTCTACATTGTAAAATTCTTTGAACAGATTAATAAAATTGTCTTTGATAGGTCTTAT
Organism: Lasaia peninsularis; assembly: GCA_018236625.1. Taxonomy (NCBI): domain Eukaryota; kingdom Metazoa; phylum Arthropoda; class Insecta; order Lepidoptera; family Riodinidae; genus Lasaia; species Lasaia peninsularis. Next base: position 9,695 of record DVZL01005767.1, read on the forward strand.
AACATATTTTAAATGTACTGGTTTGTAGCCTCCTAACAAATCAGCAGAATCCGATTGCTGATTCATATTTATTACTACAAGTTTATGGCCAGTTTGTTTAGCTAAATATTGGATAGATGAAGTTTTTCCAGTTCCTGTTTCACCAACAAGAAGCACTGGTTCATTAGCTGCTACACAACATGCTATTTTTTCTAGCAAACAAGCAGATGGTCGAGTAAACGAAAATACTACGTCCTTATTGTCAAAAACAATCATATCTAAGCTTTTTTCAATGCGTGGAATCTTCGCTCTGCCTACTTCAAGAACATTAGGATGTAATGCAACATTCGGTTTATAATGTTTGCAATAAAACTCGGATTTTGTTTCAACTATTCCAAGGCATGTGCCAATTTTTTTAGCTAATTCAAGTCTGTTTTCCGGGGAAAAGATTGAACAAGTAAATATATCGAGTGCATCTTGAAGAACCTTCAGAGCAGATTCGGGGCTAACAACATCATATCCTATAACTGCTCTGGCACACCATTTCATCAAATCCCTGGTGGAAATAAGTCTGGAGCCTTTTAATAAAACTATACTATTATCCTGTCCTTTCTCCAAATTTTGCAAAGAAGTTTCGTGACTACCAGCCGAAAACATAATAAAGATTTCTATCATTCTAGAAGTTATAGTTGTTAGACTGGGATATTTTGTTTGGATAATTTCAGCAAGCTCTGCCTTTGATAGGGGTTCAATGTTTATCTGAGTTAAGTGCCTTTGAAGCAGTGTACTTGAGTTTGACATCTTTTTTTGAAAGCCATAATTAGTGGCTACTGTCCTGCAAAATTTTAATGGAAAACTGGATTATTCAAACACAAGATTCCGTTTCAATTTACAAGCGGTAACAAGCATGCTTGATATCCATTTAAGCTCATAAAGAGTAGAAATGAGTAACTTAAATGAGCAACTTCGAGTGATGTCACTTATCATCACCTGCTTTCCCATTTGCCTCCAAAATGCAGGTACATAGAAAATCATATTTTACCTTTGTGTAACAAACAACTGGAATCCTGGTGTGACAGGCAGAGCGTCCCTATACCCAGGAACACTAAGAGTATTTCTCTCCAAAAGAGAACTAAGCATGGATGCCACATCTAGCGCAGCACAGTCAATGTCTTCTAATAGTAGCCAGTGCCCATTTTGAACAGCCTGTAAAATATTTTGTTAAGGATCTCTATTTATTTGTTACACTAATCAAGTCTGTACTAGCAGAACCTGGCAAAAAGTTTTTTTGTCTTGTTTTGTATACGTTTTGGCAGTCTTTACGACTTTGCAATGTAATATCCTTGATTATAGTATTGAGTTGTGGTGTTCCTGAGAACACTTCGTGTGAGTCTTAGATACAAGATTGAATGTGACTTGGAAAAAATGCTTAAGTAAAATTATGTAGACTACAATCACAAGGTAGTGAAGTATCAAAATGTTTTTATGTAAAGAATTTTATTAATTCACATAAATATTCATGCCAGGTCGCTTGAAAAATAGGCAGAGTATCGAGTGTCAAGAGTCACGTTCCCTGCATACATAGCCTAACTTCCTCCATATTAATTAATGACACCACCCTCGAATAATACGCGAGCTATTTGGTCGTGAAATGTCAACCAAGGTCTTTCCGGGTACGCACATCCATCCACGTCTGTTTTGTCAATCTTTCATTCTTTCTACATGACCTAACGTTCGGAGCATGCCCTTTTTCATGTACATACATCTATACTTTCTCTCATTCCCAGTCTTTCTCTGATCACACTATTACGAATGCTGTCCGCGAACTTACATCACAGACATTGCGGAGCGCACGCATTTCGGCGGCATATATCCTACTTTGATCTTGTTTCTGGCATATCCTACTCACAAATTTTGAAGTAAAATTTTTTAGCAAACTATAACTATTTTCAAAGAAAAATATTGAAATTTTGTTCAGCTTTGACGAGGTCCAGGGTAGGGCCAGGGTTTTTTCAGTTTATCTGCAAAACATTGTTGCATGAAATAGGATTTGTGCCCGATATGGCCACAGACATGTCACCTGTCACATTATCGTGTTCCGCCCTGGGCGGAACACTGCCACGATTTCCTCTCTCGAAAATCACAACCCCG
>DVZL01005768.1:0-11824 GCA_018236625.1 Lasaia peninsularis
ATCGTGGATAATGTACCTTTCGAATGGTGAAAGAATTTTAAAAATCGGTCCAGTTGTTTCGAAGCCTATTCATTACAACCAAACAAACAAACAAACAAACTTTTCCTCTTTATAATATTAGTATAGATAATAAAAAAATGTATTTTATTAAATACACATGTAGTATTATTACATTGGTAGTATCGACGAATACCAATACGAATGACACTGGCACATCATTTAATTACGTTGAATAAAAAAAACATTTTATAGCAAATTGTTTAGAGTCAGCGCTACGACGCCGCTTTGCTTATCTTTACAGAGCTTCAATTATAAAATTGATAAGCCGGTTTAAAATGACAAAAATGACATACATACATTCAAAGGGTGAATTTATATAAATATTCTGGGTTTCATGTTATGATAGTTGACTCGACCATTTGTAATGGTGAGGTAACGTCTGCAAGTCCGGAACCAGAAAACTTACAACTGTGAAAATAGTATGAACAGCCTTTAAACTATGTTCTATCCTAAAAAACATGAAATGAAATCAGATTACGCGTTCAAGAATTATAGCTGAGTATATGTTTTGATTTTGTCCACGCTCTTACAGATACCTCTTCTTAAATGTGATCAAACCTACGCCAAAACAAAGAGTATCTGTTACCCAAATTATCTGACGATCGAGTTTATCTTTGATAGCAAAAAATGAATTCTTATGCTCTAGTAAAATAGCATTCCTTACCTGTAACCAAGAGGTAGAGTTTTGTGACAATTGACTCGCTCGAGGATATATTTAATTTTGAGTTCATTTGTCATCATTTCATTAGTCTGAGAAATTACATAACTTATGAACTTAAGCATAAAGTCAAACATTCTACTTTAAGTTTTGCAACGCACCATTAATATGTTTTGTTAGTATCGTAAAATACCTTGAACATTTGCAAATGGGCTTTGAGATCGCTAAATATGCCATATTTATGTAATGATAACATCGCCGTATTTGTGGCTTACCCTTGCACTATTCTCCAACATAAATGTAATCTCACCAAAAATGAGTTTTGTAATACTGCGACAATAATAACGTTGATCCATAACATAAAAAGTTTCAAACACTCGGCCAAGTTTGATTAGATCGCCGGGACCCTGAGATGTGAGATTAAAGGCGAAACAAATGATTAACTTGAGGGTAGTTTTTGATTGGTGTTGCACGTTCATACTTGTTTTCTTTGTAGAAGTGACTTGTTGGAACTCATTACTAAACAATAACCCCAACTGTGAAAGAAAGGAGGAATCTAAGACTTCGATGCATAACATTAAAGTTTCGATCAGTCGGCCAAGTTCTTGATCAGGTGGCAGCCATCGATATATTATGTGATTTATATTCAATTAGTCTGATTGTTAGAAGGACATAGCAGTATAAAATAACTAACTTTTGTCAAATGAGTCATCTTGAGCTACACTTTCATAGCAAATATTTTAAAATCAAGTTGGAAAGAATTTCGTATGTCAATGTTATTATTCATCCTCTGGTCTTATCAGTTACCATACACATATTATTTTTGAAGTGAACAAGTACAGGACTCTCTTATGGTAAAAGTGAGACAAACGTGATCTATAGACACAATAGAAGCTATAAGAACGTCGCTGTTCTGTAGTCGGAGTTTTAGGCCTAATGTACTACAAAATATCTAACTGCTACTCGACTTACAGATGGGGCCAGCCCGGTAAAAATGTTATGAGGCCGGTTTCAATAAGTTGTCTACGGCAAAAGATGGTGATACCATAGTTTAGTTTATAACCAACTTTTATTTTTCATCTAATAAATAAACTAATCTAAAAATCATCTACAAATTAAAAGTAAAGAAACTGTTTTCAAAATACTTTTATTTAAAGTCTTTAGCGTCTCAGTTAAAAAAATAGAAGTATTAAGTTTATTTTTACATTTTAGTGTTTAAAATTACAAAGAAAAATGTACTTAACTTCATTATTTTTTTACTTTTAAATTGTTGAGAGAAAGATTTCTCAGTGCTATTCTCATTAGGTCCCTTCATTTGATACTCATATTATCAAGAGTGTATGAAAAATAACTAGTGCGACATCTTGGATATTGCGCCATATTGGATTGAGAGAGGCGTAATTTTAAATTTCGATTTGTCCTTAGCAAGTTTAATACTCATATTGTTGGACTGTGACACCGCCATATCGGATTTACCATGTACCTATGTATATGTGTGTGTTTTGGAGTACCGTGTCACCCAAACGTGTCACAAGTTAAATTTTTTCGACTAAATCAGTTGACGATTACTGGTTCCAAGTTGAGTTGCGAGATTCCACCCAAACTTATATACTTACATACGTCACATATTAATGAATTTTATTGTGCTTCTCTTCGTATCAAGCGAGAATTGACAAATTCGCTGATTATTTTTATATTGTGTTGATTATTGTCATCTGAAGATTTATACGATAAAAAAACTAGGAATATTGAAAGAAACATACGAAAAATTTCCTAGTCACTTTTGAAAATACATTACAAACAGTCATGTAAACTAATTAAAAAACTGGTCAAGGGCGAGTCGAACTGACACACGAAGGATTCCGTACCATTATCTATTTAAAGGGCGAAAAACACGTTTATTCTATGGGAGCATCCTTTGTATATTTAGTTTATTATGTTTTAGTATTAGTTAGCGGCAATAGAAATACATCATCTGTGAAAATTCGAACTATCACAATATTCACAAGATGCAGCCTGATGACAGACAGTCAGACAGACGGACAGCGGAGTCTTAGTAATTTTTCCGTTCCGGTTCCGTTAAGGTAAAAAGGGTAAAGGATTCCAGTTTTCACTTTTGGGCAAGTAAACCTTTATGACTTTCGAAATCACATTAGAAATCACAGTTAAATTTTTTTACGATATAATTATAAAATACACTTGTTATATTTAAACTTGAATATACATTATCTTCCTAAAGTCTCAAAAGATACTTAAATCCAGGTCTCGTTCGTAATTTTTAAGCAAATATATTATTTGGTAATATTGTGATACGAAGACGAACATATTAATCGTATCATATGAGATCAACGATGTCAGGATTACTAATGTTATATCCATCAAACACCACTTAAAACATCTGAGCCGAGCTAATTAGATGTTGACCATTATCCGAATATAAATGTTGGAAGTTATCAAAAACACAATATGAAAAGGAAATTCTAAATTCAATACGACTGAGATCAAAAGAACTCAATCTCTTGATGGAAAATTGGAATTTATTATAAACGGAAACAAAAAATAAAATGTACAATAAATCCTACGGAACCCGCCGCCTCTTAATATTTTTTATTAGGTACAACATTTTATCAAACAAAAAATATGAAAACCTTGAACCGAAGAAGACGAACGTACAGACTACAGACTATAAAAATATATTAAAATAATTAGTTATCGTCACCTCCGTACGCCCGAAAGGGTAGGCAAATTTACATATGCACCCACGATTAGCCGACGATATCTTAATATCGTGATTGATTTATGTTACATTATGCTTTCCATGTTAGGCCGAGGCTATAACCTAATGAATTATAGCCTAGTTTACATTTTGGCTTTATACTTAACCCACAGGAACCTCTTTAGTAAACGGGATAAATAGTAGCCTATATTAGAAGTTCTCGGAACATAAAGCTAGCCAGATTTTCAGCGTTTGGGTGAATCGCGTCCGGGGTACAGACAGACGGACGCAAATTTCTAAAAATACAAAAATATGTTCTGTTCCCCGTCCTTAGTCGCTTAGGTCTATTTTACTTATTCTTAATGAAAAGATTTACTTACAATTTTATTATTACGAAAAAATCACAATAAAAACGGCAAAATTTACTAAATTTGCTTCAATATACATATACTATGTAGTATGAAACACACGTCGCTTATGTATACACTAGAAAATGATGCGTTGCCAACCTGAGGCTAGAATGTACTATGTAAGTATTTCTTCACTATACTCAATGAAACCACCTTGATATGTTCGTCAGAAAATGTATGTAAAATATTGAATTGGTATAGTACATAGTTTTTGTGATTTACAAAATATTATTTGATAACTGTAATATTGTTATGAGTCCGTCATATTTGTAATGAAAATAAATACATTTAATTTGTGTTGCGTATAAATACATTCATTCAATTGTTCATATTATCACTAGAAATATTCACATCAGTGCCTACACATGTTTTAAAACTCTATTAAAACCACTTGTTGATACTTTTAATACACTAAAATATTTTTGTTTTCATAGAATTAGTAGCTTTACATACTTTTTGACTTAAATTAAAAATATATTTTAAAACAAAATTTTCAAATTTTGTTTTGATTGAATGCAATAAATAATATTTGCAGTGAGAAAAAATGATTTTGATAGTATCAGAAATATTCAACATTGTAAAAAAATACTTTAGCTTAACTGTCTGTAATTTAGAAGTATGTGTAGTTGTTGTGTAACAAACAAATGTATATGATTAAATTGTAAAAAAATAGAATAAAACATTTAACATGATTTTGATAGTTAAAAAAAATATTTCGTATAATATTCTTAATCAAATTATATTAATGTTTAAAATGTTATCTGTAATTATTTTTTATCTGCACTTTTTATATTTAAGATACTATTAAATACAAAAAATTTAATTACAATGAACTAAGAATAGCTGTCAAAATATCTCCTAATTAGTTTATTTAAAGTATGTTACCTCAGTTTTGTTAAAAGATTTAGAAATTGGATTTTAGAAAATATATAATAATATGTAAATGGCCATATTGTTAAATCATCATTTAGTTCGTATCTCAGCTATGCTGAGAGTGTTTATCTTCAACACAACCATTTTATTTTATAAAACTTAATACTCAACTTCACAGGAACAGAAATCTAAATTTACTGATCCATATTTACAAAATGACACGACATAGAAAAGATTTATTTAAAGACTACCGACTTCAAGGAATCCACAAATAAAATAAAAGCCATTAAAAATATTGCAAACATTATAAATAAAATAAACAATTAAAATTTATTGTGCCCGACATTTTATTGGCCATAAAACTTTTCTAATCATTGAATACGCAAGTATCAAACCGTAGCGGTTCGCTACACAGAATTATGAGTTACGGCCGTGGCCTGCTCCCATAACACACGAATAAAATTATTTCTCGTTTCTAAACTATTTATAATATTATAATAATTTTCCGCTCCAATTATTTCACCGCTGACACGTTTTATTATCTGCGATTGTTATGATTACACCATTACCAATATTGTTGTGACGTGGATGGACTACACGACACTAATGTCAATATACACACAAACAGTAAACGGCTCATAACAGACAGTAATCATATCTAATCCGTTAAAAATGTCAAAGTGGATTGAGAAAATTTTATATGAAGTGAAATTTGATATAGCCGCCCTCCAAATATCCTTTGTTTTAATAAATGAGAAACGATCAAGACTTTATAAGAAATAAAAATTGAGTTTAGTCATTTTAAAATTGGGCCTACTTAGGCTTAAATCTTAACTATGCAGTCCCGCATAGTTGAGATTTAAGCTTCTTGCCGAGTAAATATATTGGGCATGGCGACCAACACATGGAACAGAACAGTCACGAGTACTAATATTGCGGTAGAGGTAAAAGTTAAGGTGGAGTTACCAATGCGGACAATATCATTTTATTCAGCCTGACTTTAATAATTATCAGCTGTTCGGATGCATTCTTTTATAATTTACCCGTAGTAAGGTGATACTGAAATAATTAGTCATGGTTGTTTTAGTTATACTATTAGGAATAACAATTGACTTTAAAAATTAAAAAAATGAGTAAAATAATATCCTAAATTAATCACAAACTTAATATTATGACCAAGGAAAAAATTTACAATTCTTTTTACAACTTTTTACAATTCAACTACTTGAATCATTACAATATTGGTAAATACATAATCGGGATCTTTTAATATTATAAATGCGAAAGCGTAATGTTAGTAAGTATGTACCTACCTATAAGTATTCTATTTTTACGTCAAAACGGATAACGGGATTAGAATAAATATCATATAAATTGATACTTACGATCGAAAGTTAAGATATTTTTCATCCCGCTAACATAATGAGTTCTCGCCGGACTGCTAAATAATATTTAGCAGTCCAGCTAAATAATATTATCTTCAATATGCGGACAAAGCTGCAGGCAACATTTGGTTACAACATAAAACGAATAGGTACATTACTTTCTCCTAAAAATATTGAATCCATTAGAATATTTGATATATTGTCACTTATAGGCTGCTTCAAAAACTCAAGCTCAAAGAAAGGGGAACCGTCATAATCCCTAATATTCGCGGGCTCTCGATCATAACATGGACTTCAGCACAAAGGTGACGTAATAACAACCGCTAATCCCCTATTGTGGCGCCACCTCTTGACAGATTGCTGCCGGTTTCAATGGAGATTACGTAGTCTGCCGCTAGGGGCGCTTTGTTCACGCCTTTATTACGAAAAGCCTATTGTATAGTGGAATGCTCGGGATAATTTGTTTTTCGTCGGGTTTCAATACTGTGTAGTTGCTCCAACTTATTTAGTAGGTTTTAGGATTATGGCTTCTATTTATGAAACGGAAACTAAGGGAATATACCTAAATATTTTACTAGCACACATTGTACAAAATATGTTTTTATGCAATTGAAATATTGTTCTATCAGTATTATGAAATAATAACGCATTATTGTTTTAGTCAGTTCAGAAAAAATAACTGATTTTTGGATTGGTTGTGAATTCGTTTACGAAACACGGTTCAGTTGCTATTTGAATAAAAAATTGGACATGTGCGAGTCGGTTTAGTACACGAAGGGGTCCGCGACGAATCTTTTGTCTATAAAAACCGTAAAAAAAACACACGTTCTACACATACAACTATATAGTAATTATTATTTATTTTAAGTGAATTCGTAACTAGATATTCTGAAAAATATATCGACACCACAACCTAATATGGCTAACGATATCTACTGGTCGAGTCTGGCCGTTCGTGGTATGAGATCCCTATTAAATATTTACTTTATTCTATATGTTACTCTTTGTTGATAATATTATATCATCAAATAAAAATATAACATCTGTGACAATTTCAATAGTCTAGCTAACACAGTTCATGAGATGAAGCCCAGACAGCGGAGTCTCAGTAATGGAGTAGTTTTTTCTCTTTGGCCACAGATCCCTAAAAAGATAAATATTGGCATTTTTAACTTAAAACAGGTTCCGTAGGCATGTTTTTGTGTGTTTAAGTTGTGTGTTTATTTGTAAAAACTAAAACTTAACCTTGGACTATTTAAAAAAACTAATTATACTAAGTACCTAATATGTGAAAACTTACATGTGTCTTTATTTTATAATATAGCTTTGTTTATTTGTTACGACTCCACTACGGTTAACCCAAATTTAGAGATCGTTAACCATCCACGAGTTGCTGTTGAGATTAAACTTGAAGTAATATCGTGAACATTAAATGTCAAAAACAATACGTATACAATACCCCATCAATAACCTGATCCCCGCTTCCTAGGCGGAGGGTACGTCGAGCTTGACGCAATTATTACCCCGATCCATCAGCAGGGTTGACGTTTGCCACCGCCAAATATACGGGTTAAATGTTTCATTGCGGGAGAAACAACACTATGCATATATTTCGGCAGCTTCTTACGGAATCTGAATGTAATCAGGCGGACGGGTTCTGTGATGGTAGACTGACGAAACATAGAAGCTAATGGAAATGGTAAATTTCCAAATCGAAGCTGTTATGATTCTTGTGTCTATTTTCAACGATTCAATTGCAACAATTAGATCAAAACCTCGGTTACATTTATACAAATAAATAAAATTTGAATGTCCGTACGTAACATTAAAATAACCGCTTTGTGCTAAATGCATATGTACCAAAAATATATTTTTGGAATTTTTCTATGTCTGTCCGTCTATCTCTTTGTACCTCGCTAATCTCTGAAACGTCAAAATCAATTTTGACATTTACTACATTAGTTGTCTGTCAGTGAGAGTTCCCACTGACAGACAACTAATGTAGTAAGGAACGGCTTAGGCTACTTTTATTTCAAAATTTTGTTTTAGAAATGTATAAAATAAATTAATTAAATAAAAACGCGGTCACAGCTTGTATTTTATAAATATTTGAACTCAAAATCGAATACTGATTATCCTTCAATAGCTCCCGAAATCAACGAAAAGTCTGTACTGAACGGACTTGGACGTTGGAACAGTTAGGAAGGGAAAGAAAAGTTTCTACTTTAGTCTGAACTTGTATATATCGTCATAAGTAAGTACATTTTCTAAGTGCTCTAACGGTGAAGGAAAACATCGTTTCCTCAGGGATTAGTGTCTGACATTGCGACGGACTTACGACCTATTACATGATGGGTCTAATTTTATCGCTTAATTGTGGGTGCACATTTATCTCTGCTTAACCTTACGGAGATATAGGCGTAACGATATTTTTATGGCAAGTGGCAAGTTTGGCGACAAACCATAAGGTTGACTAACCCGGGAGTCTAAAGTCTGAAATTAAAATAGTTTTGATACCAACTTACATTACAGGTTTCCTTAAATGTTGTAAGTAGAAGGATTTATTCTATATTAATCATCTTTGGCGCTTGGTGAAACTTCCACATATTCATATTTAAAATGAGAAACACATGTAGGTACTTAATTTTTAATTGTAAATTATATTTTAAATATCCGACCGGTTTCATCATCTGTAAAATTATATGTGAAAAAGTACATGTATTTCCCATTTTAAATATGAATAGAAGGATTTATTGGGAAAGATTTTTAGCAGCAATCAATGTAATATAATATTACTAGTTGTTCCGGCGAACTTTATACCGCCGGCGCTTAGGAGTATGAAAAATAGATGTTGGTCGCATCTCAGAGGTACTCTCGGTACGCACACTAAATTGAGAATTGTTGGAACCGTTTCTAAGGAGTTCACCACAAACACTGTGACACGAACATTTTATACATTTTTATAAGATAAAACGTATGAGAGATTTGAAAATATAAACAAATATGTAATGTCAAGGTGAGGTCCAAAGTAACGCTCATAAAATTTGCTGATTACATATAATATGTATATAAGTCGTTAAGGCCCAAAACTCGAGCTATTTTGAGATTTGGTAGAATGGAGGTCGCCGGCACACGACAATGGCGCCGAAATCAAAACACCTTTCCCTAAAACACTCGAGCTCATAAACTTTGTTCAAACAATATAAACACCTCATAATCGAGAATATAAAAGGGACATTTCTTGGAGTATACATTGGTATGGAGCACATAAGATACATTATTTTGTCTATAATCATATTAAAGTGTATAATAATTCCTGAAAACAAATTCTTTTGTCTATTAATATTTAAATTAATTAAATTATCTTGTTTACTTAAGAAGGTTCCATGGAAGAGGGAAAAAAGGCATTTATCTGCTCAATGGAAACGAAATATACCTGCATAACAAACCTAACCTAGTATTTCTGATAAATATAAAACTATCATATTATTCTTAGAAATTCTATATTATCGGGTAAAGGAACTGTTCGGGTGTATCGTTGTCTGAGATTGGATTGATGCGATACGATATGGCGATGGACTTGCCACCTATCACATCATGGAACCTTATAACGTCGGCTAATCGTGGGTTCATATACATCTCTATCTACTCTTTCAAAGATTATGAACGTGAAAATGTTTATTTTTATCTTATAACCTTATATTAAAGAAAAAACATATTTATTTACTAGTAATAAATAATTCGCCAAGAAAAAATGGATAAATAATGTTACATAACCATAAGTGCAAAATATTTCACAAAAAAAGTCTAAAACCACGAATTAATCTACATTTTTTTTAATGATATTGGAAGGTAAACAAACAGACGGATTTCCTGATGATATAGGATATCGTCTACAGACAACAAAGGTGGAAATGGTGCGCTGCCAACCTAAGACTGGTATGGTAAGCCTCTTGCGTGAGTAAGTTTACCGGCTACCCTACCCTCCAAACCAGAAGACGTCAATGGCGAGTACTGAGGCTATTGTGGCAGGAATAGGTAAAGCGTTGGTACCACCACGTTGGTATTTGTTGCAAGACTCTACTACCTAGTAAAGTCACGGTGTCGCTGACAATAGACCCTGTGATCGCGTCTTACGAGCTGCCTGGGTGGAAGGCAGTTGGCCTATTCTACAACGGAAGCCTAACCAACACGGGGAAAAATGTATACGAGTAAATAGATAAAACATTTAACACAATTTAAATGAGTCTCATACAACTTTATATGTTAGTGTTAACCGTATACTATTTGAATTTCCATAATTGCCAACAAGAAAAGTCACTCTACAAATGGCAATGCTCTAAGGAAAAAAAATTTCACAAATACACTAATTTGACCGCACTAAACGAGCACTCGCTTGTGTCAGACATATTATTCAGTTATGATCCTTTGGTCGTCGACGGAACGATATTAAAGTATTAATAAGGTAGGAGCAGATTAAAGAAAGACGTGAGAAAATATTTTGAAACTGAAGCCTTTTGTAAAAAATATCATTGGTGGATATACTTGATTACAAAAGTGAGGTCTAATTTTTAATTACCATGACCATGAGCACCTTGCCTGACACCATTGTCGTGTGTAGATGTACTGTGCCCAGATTCTTACAACAAACTAACCAATTAATTGTCTACTGACCTGTTGCTATAACGTCGGTGCTTACAATTATCTTAATATTTGCTTGAGAGTACAGGCTGTGCAAGAGTAAAATATGTGGTTTCTTTAGTCGACGGTTGTCTCTTATCATCAGGGGGGCTGCTTTTTTGGTACCTTTCAACTTAATAAAAACCATGTTATAACATGGATAATACGTTTGATGTTAGATAGTCCGATGTTTTTTATGGGTTATGGAAGGACAATATGCAAGATGGATTTGCTGATGATGGTAAATACCTTCGTCTGCATCTGAGGTATTAATGGTGCGTCGTCAACCTGAGGATTGATTATACCATACACTAACCTTCACACCAAATAACAACATGACGAGCACTAACGTTTTGATTTGGATATTTATGTGGCTTTCCATATAACATTCCAAAACAGTTAACACCGAGCTCCACTAGAAGGATGCTGTCATAAAATATTTACATTTCGTTAAAACATTTTTTAAGACGAACGTCATAATTCTATTTCAGTAACCATTAAGAATCCAGTAAATGCAGTTTCAATAAATTGTTATTAGATACAGTAATAAAGTAAATTATAATGAGATATGGGACGATTTTCTAAACGGCTATTAAGATAACGTGGGGTTAGATTCGCCATTTTATGATTTAATAAATTTACTTTTACATGCACTTTGATATAATTAAGGTTTATTTATAGCAATGTCTTTGAGAAAAACTTATTTAGAACGCGATTAAGTTTTTATGGTCTAAGGCATACTGGTCTTTATATCATCAAAACCATAGCACAACTAGTTTATTTAGTTAAACTCTTTGTTGAATACATAATGTTATTATTGTGAGCGATCCCTTAGAGCAGAACAGAAAATATTTTATTTCACATAGATCTTACAAACGATTCTTGTGACGCGTCGATATGGCGAGAGAAACTTAGCGGGCATTTATTTATTGGTTACATACGTGAAGTATGTACGGGGTACACATTACGTGAAGTATGTACGGGGTACACATTACGTGAAGTATGTACGGGGTACACATTACGTGAAGTATGTACGGGGTAC
>DVZL01005769.1:0-11824 GCA_018236625.1 Lasaia peninsularis
ACATTTTGGTTCGACACCCAATTGCAGTTCGTAGTATCTTTCATTTCGTCACCGAGTTACGCAATAGCCCCGCTGGTCAGGTGGTTTGGGTAGCCAGTAGACTTGCACCTACAACATCATGGTGTCTATAGGCACGATTGTCTCTTACCATCAAGAGGCCCGTGTACCTGTTCGCTGTCTTGTGTCATAAAAAAATTTAATCAAAGACTTAAATATGAAACAAGTTGCTTTTCTATATCATTTTGACATAAGTTCAATTTAAGAGTTATTGAGGTATCGTTTTCTTGACTTGATAGTCGGACCACATTGCTGATGAAAATTTGACCCCGGGCCATATCGTATTTTTTTTATTTAAGTATTTTTTGCCAAGGATGTCAATAAATTAATTTTAAAACAAAACATTTTTGAATCAAAATATTTATTTATATTACAAGAACCGCAAGTACCGTAACGTCTATGCAAAATAAAATATTTTCTTTTGTAACGGTCCCTGGTGTGGTACCACTACCATCTTATGGACGGTATTCTAGGTACAAATATCGGTGGTGGAAAAAAAAGGAATCACGGGAGATAACAATGGCAAACACTAACTATAAACTGTATTGAGGCGGTAGGAATGATAAGTTATGGTACCAATGCAGACGAGTTGTTTGCACTGGCACAGCATCCTCATCATCATCCTAGCGTTAATCTCGTTTGTTCCTCACATTCGAGCGCGTTGGAACCCAGAGTCCGCTTTACGGACTTATGTTTCCGCTTTGCTCGGACTACCTATTTCATATATGCTATGAATAGTTTCTAAGATATAATTTGTATATATTTTTTATTTTCTGTCTCATAAATAGGTACGTTTGTAATATCAACAGGATATTTGCAAATTACAGTCGGCAGCGGCACTATTAATTAATTGCATCCAAGTTATTATTATGTCCTGATGCTAAAATAATAAACATTAATATTGTTAGCGTAGATACCCCTATCGAGTACATGTGCCTAATGTTGTTTGTCATGTCGTGAGTCATTCGAGGGAACGTTATCGGGGATGGTAGTGACGGTGTCATGGCAACTGATTGACAACACATTCTTTTGACTTTACACTATCAGACTATTGCTGGTAGACTGGTTTTGTTTGGATGGAGGCCTGGTCAACAATCGGATGAACCAAACTTCCTGACGTGTATTTGTTGACATCATGAAGTCCTTTTTTTATTCCTAAATATCAGACAATCATGTATCTATTATTAGTTATACCACATACATAAATATCTTCACGCCAAATTGCTTGTGGGTTTGGCAGAGAATATCTAGTGACAAGTCTCACGATTTCTACATACTTGCTTTGCTTCCTCCTCATTTATTACTCTCTTCATATATAAATACGCCATAACATAATTAGGTATACCAGTAGTTATTAGCTTAAAGCTTCAAGGAGTTGGCCTTCAACAGAACTTTAAACTGGTTGCCATTTAGTCCCAATCTTGATCCACTGCATTGTTTTATGTTTAGTTTTAGAGGATGTGGCATTAGTCAAAGCCATGAAGCCAAAGGTACTATCTGGAGATTTTAACAGAGACCTGACCCCAATATTAAACATCTCATAGAGCCGGCTATTTCACTCTCAAAAGGCCAGCTTGTTTTAACTTTTGTCAACTTGTAAAAATTTACTTATTTTGTTAACCACTTTAAATGGTCAAAACAATCTGTAATATTTGTAGTGAAAAATTATCCAAAAAAGCATTCAATGGCCTCGTTTTGTCTGTTGCCAAAAACTCAAAATCAATGGATACATATTTAAATGAGCTCAATATAACTGTAATGTTGTTATATTAATGCATCACACATACACATATTACAGTAAAAAATGTTTTATGCAATAAAACATCCTTGTAGCGTAAAACTCATCTCTTGGTACTACTTCGAACGGTTACTTTTATATTTTTCAAATTTCATTGTGAATCCAATATGGCAGACGCTCGAAGGTAATAAGAGGTGGGAAAAAAGTGCTTACGCTTGATATATAAAATTAAGGGAATTGATAAAAGGAACAAAGAGCACACTCAAGTTTTCCTACTTAAAAATGGTGTATTAATTTTTTTTATTAATATAATCATTTGCTAATTTCTGATTATGAAACATTAATATATTATATGCGACAGAACGAGATGTTACTTAACTACGTAGTGTTACACAAATGCAATTGCCTTCTAAATTATTGTGATTAAACCAAGAGAAATATCATTAACTACATGTAATCGTTGCGATTTTCCCCCGCAAAACTTACAACATCTCGTGTAATGGCGGTGTATTATCGTCAAAGAAATGTCAGCGATTATGTATGGATCAATCCACACACCCAGTGTCGTGGTTATTGCTGTGAGCACTCCTGTCTTGAATTTTATATATATATATTCAGACTTACCTATATAAGTCGGCAGGCGACTATTACAACCTTGTAAATCCTGTGCGGAATTGGTGCCATATCAATTTTTTTATAGGATAGGACAGCGAATAGGCACACGGATATAGTATACTAGCTTTCCTCCCGCGGCTTCGCCCGCGTGATTTATTTTAATAACACAGACAACTTTCAAAGAACAGATGTTTTTCCGACTTATAAAATTTATTGTGTAAAAATATACCCTCATTTTAATATAGTCGGTCAAAAAGTAGCCTATGTCCTTCCTCAAGGTCAACTTTGTACCAAATTAAGCGTGAAAGCGTAACAGACAGACAGAGTTACTTTCGCATTTATAATATTAGTACGGATGTGCAAATCTACCGACTCCCACACGCACCGGATCGGAACACGACAACGTCGTTATGGCGGCAAGAATAGGTAAGGCGCGGTGGATCCCGACCCGGGCGAGTTGCTGCACAGCTCTCTACCACCAGTGAACATGTTTCTAGTGACCCGGTTACCCATTGCTCGCCTCTTACGAGTTGATTGGTAGGAAGACAGTTGGTCAATTCTATACAGAGGACCCGGATAAACACCGGGAAATATTGTCACCGCTTTTTTTTGGGTTGAAAAAAAAATCGTCATGCCCATATCCTCGGAAGGAGTAGTCAGATGTACACATGCAGCCGACGATATTATTAGGTCGTATGATGTGACAGGTGGCCAGTCCACCGCCAAACTCGCACCTTTTCGAACATAATTTCAAATCTTAGACAACGTTATGTTTTCCAGATAAACTGATAAGAACAAGCTGCCCTACGTGGGAATGGAACTCGTGCGTCAAATTCGAACTACAATTCGCTGGTCGACAGAGGCGAAAATGTATTATATCAGTTTTGACTAATAAATATTAAGACGCCTAAACCATAAGGTGAATTATTTAAATAAATATGTAAAGCGATAATAAGGTATTCTTATGACCACACATGCATAATATAAAGACTTAAATAAGTAGGTAATAAGTGTAGCGATTCGATAGACATTAACGTCAATCTGACAACCGTGACGTAAGCTTAGTTCGCGTATCGCGACGTGGCCAATCGTTGCGGTCCGCGTACCTCCACGAGCCACATCTGCGCCGGCGCAACCTACACTCTTTATTGCCTATACAATATACATACTGAATTCTTTATTCAAATAAGATACAAGAGATATAGAAAAATCTGGATATTATTATTTATTCAAATAAAAAGGTATTCTATAGAACTCCAGAAATGGACGCTTCTGAACCTAATACATTTTTTTTTGGAATCCTTGTTTCATGGTCCCGATTCCTCACATTTGGTTCCGCCACGTCAGGGTTTTTTTTGAAATCCTTGTTTGTTAGTTTGACGTTATTTATAAGCGCGTCACACCATATGTCTAGATTGATAAATATGTAAATTTACTTTTTTAAGAATTAAAGTTACTTGACACATATCAATTTCATTAACTTGGTTAATTACTTTTTTGTAAAGTCGTTTTGGTATGTTGGCATTCCGTGACCAAATTGTGCGTGTTTGTATGAAGAGGGTAAAGAATGTGGAGGAAGCAAGGCAAACATGTAGGTATCGCGGCAATTGATACTTTCTGCTTATCCCAAAAGGGATTTGGAACAATGCACTCGCGCATACATATTATACAGGGCGTCCCACGGCTATGCCACAGGGAGGGGAAGTACCTTAAATATTGCGGATAGAACGTTTTGTTGAAAGAAGACATTATTTTATTTTAAAAGACCACCTATCTTTAATACTATGTAGTGATTTTATTATCGAATAGAATAGTGTGATTCTTTTTTAATTGACTCCAACGGCAAGAGGTGATCTATCTTGGTCATATTTCTAAGCATTACCGTTTTGTTTTCAAGCAGACACGATTACTTCGCTTGTTTTCAATCACTCGCAGTTCAAGATAATTGATTTATGATGATTTTAAATGGTAAGATTGTAGCCAGCGAGCAGTTACTGGGAGATTCAAGGTCTCAATTAGTTGCGCCACCGCGTCGTGTGGCCAAATCCTCTCGCAAAAACCGTCACGCTATCGTATAAAAAATGTAACGCAGTTTTGTCTTAGTAATGGTGGATCGGATTTTGAATCCATTTGAACGTCTATTGTATTGTATTTTTTTTAGATTCTATAATTTAGAATCAAGACGAGCAAAAGTTTTTTTGCCTCAGCTCCTGTACTATGCAGTAATATTTGAATAGATAAATATTGTGGCGCTTATATCTGCAAAAGGTAGGCAGAGTTACAGAAGCATCTACAATTAGCCAAAGATATCAAGTTCCATGATATGACACGTGGCACAGATTAAATGCGAGACAACGTAATATTTTTCAGACAATTGAAAAAACTGGACCTTGTGCGTCAACACCGACCCACTGCCATATATGGGACTATCGTTGGCTAATCGTGGGTGTATAGGTATCTACCTCTGCCTACCTCCTCGGGTATATGGGCGTGATAATATTTTTTATCTAAAGTTCGCTATGCAGGGCGTATATCTGAAATCGTGACCAAAGCAATGTTTCATTCTCGCAAAATGAACGTCGGTCGTCAACCGCCAGCCGTCGCGTGACCGTCATTCGAGAAGTTACTCTAATGCTCTTTTACAATTATTTGTATCAAAGATTGAACGTGACTCAATATTATACAAAATGTCTATACAAATAAATAAAATTGAAGTGTATGTATGTAATATTAAAATAACCGCTTTTTATAAAATACATTTGTATATTTACTAGGTACATATACCAAAACAACATTTTTAGAATTTTTGTCTTTCTGTTTGTACCCGCTAGTCTCTGAAACAGCTGAACCGATTTTGACGGGATTTTCACTGACAGACAGTTTATGTAATAAGGAACGGCTTAAGCAACTTTTAATTTCGAATTTTGTTTCAGAAATGTATAAAATTAAGTAATTAAATAAAAACGCGGGCGAAGTCCCGTAATACCGAAGGTCATCACCGCATTACCGGTTATTGCCGCTATATCATTTTTGATGGTGCTCTCTGTTGCTGCATATTTTTCTAATTAATGTTTGCCGTATGTTGTTAAGTTGTAAAGATCATTTATTTTTAACGTTACAAAATTAAATTTTATCCTCCTCGTCCTCAAGTTTCACTCTATTTCCATTTTATCGCAAGCTGTTATCGATATAGCTGCCGTCACCAGCGTCGTCAAAGTTTACGAACGGTGGTAATGGTTACCTACCGCCTAGCGTAGCAAAAGCTTGCAATGTAAGCTGATATTATTATATTTACTACTAGCTGTGCCCGCGACTTCGACCGCGTTTTTATTCAATTATTTTATACACTTCTAAAATAAAAGTAGCCTAAGCCGTTCCTTATTAAATTAGCTGTCTGCCAGTGAGTCCCCTCAAAATCGGTCCAGCCGTTTCAGAGATTAGCAGGTACAAACAGACAGAGAGACAGATAAAAATTCTAAAAAATATTGTTTTGGTATATGTACCTTGTAAATATACATATGCATTTAGTAAAAAGCGGTTATTTTTAAAAGCTTTTATTTAACTTGCAATGTGACTATGTATGTAAGTATGTACTTATCTTCAGGTGGAATATTAGAATTCAATTTTGAAGTAGAAATATTCAACCGATTGAGCTGAAATTTTGTATACACGTTTATTTTGGATGACAATACATGATAAGGTACGTAAATTCAATCTAAATCCAATATGGCGGACCAACCAAATGGAATGTAATACTTATTTTTAAAGCACTATTACAATATACCTACCTACGTATCAAATGAAGAGGCTGGTTAAGAGCAACTCGAAAAATAAAAGCTTTGTCTAAAAAGTTTTTTTAACTTTGAACTTATAATATTTTATACAGATACTCCCAATTTTATTTATTTGTATAGATTTTCGTTCGACACACGGCACGTTTAGGTATTTATGTAAAACTGAATCGTGCCGAAGCTGGAACCAATCCCATCTCCACTCGTCGTGTTGTGAAACTGTCAGGGCTTTTCGTGCGCGCTTCGCGTGAGGTTGAGGAAACTCACAATCGTAATGTTCTAACTGTTGATCCCCAATTCACCCCCGTTCTTACTGGCTAGGTTTGAAACACACATAACATACATAACATCGTGCCAGATCGCTTGCGGGGGAGGCAGAGAGTGTCGAGTGCCAAATGTCACGATCCCTACACACTGCCTAGCTTCCTCCACATTCATCATTCAAATACATGCAAAAACACAAAAATCATAAAAAATAATTCAATCGTTTTTGAGTTATAAATGGTGTAACTAACACGACTTTCATTTATTAAGATAGATAGATTAGCCGGCCCCCGATTTTGGTACTGCCTGACAGTTAACAGTTTTCTATGTTTTTTTTATTTTTAATATTTTCAGCAGAGCTCCTTAAACTTCATCTTCTACGTACCTTATTGATTTATTTAACACTTTATTTACACCAGTGATATTTCAAGAAAAAAAAAGCTTAAATTATTATTTTTCGAGTTGCTCTCAACGAGCCAATTTATTTGATACCTATTTTGTAGAAGTGATTAAATAAAAACAACTAGTTCGCCATATTTGTTTTAGAATGATGTCATGTCGACCTTATCGTGCATTGTCATCCAAAATAAACGTGTATAGAGATTTTCAGCTTAATCGGTTGAAGATATCTACTTCTACTCTACTTCAAAATTATTGAATTCTAAGATTCCACCCGAACATACATACTTACATACAATGCAAGTTAAATAAAAGCTTATAAAAAGTAGTTTGTTCTACATTGTATTATCTTATTCTTGTTTTATTTCATTTGTAATTTAGCGTTAAATAATTAAAAAAAGGGGTTGGTGGTAACAAAAGCGCTAGTGTATTCTTACTCTATAAGATTGTTCTCGCCACTTTCCCTAGTGACCGCGGTCGGAGACAACTCTGCACTTTCCCCATGCCAAATATCATTTTTCATATCTACATTCCAGATTAAAAATAATAAATATAAATTTGACAAATTAACTATACATATTTAAATACGTTAGAAAACTGTGTCTTTTTATTGAGGACTAGCTGTGCCCGCGACTTCGCCCGCATTTTTATATAATTTCATACATCTGTAAATTAAAATTCCTAAGCCTAAGTCATTCCTTATGACATAAGCTGTCTGCTAGTAATAGTCCCGTTCTAGCCGTTTCAAAGATTAGCGGGTACACACCGACAGACAAAATTCTAAAACATTATTTTGCTATACATATGTACTTACTTCGTGCATATGTATATCTGCCTACCAATTCAGCAATATAGGTGTGATGATATTTATTATCTATTTTTGATTATATAGCGAGTGAAGCAATCAATCAGATAGTAATGGTAAAGTCCCTTATTTATCTAAGACAGCGAAGAAGCACACTGCTCTCCTGACGGTAAGAGACAATCGTGGCCTACAGACAACATAGATGTTTTTGGAGCGTCGCTGTCCTGTGGCCAGACTGTCGGGCCTGATGGATCAAGTCTATAGACAAATCTCCGGACCGGAGTACGAAAATGTCACGAAAAGTTCGGCTCACAATTGGCTGGTCTTTCTGGAAACAATCATAAGTGTAAATTACTTTCCTCGTTCATATTTTTTATTATCTTGGCGTTAATTCTAGCAGAAGCTAGGATCCGCTGTTTTTTGAAGACCTGTTTGTAGATGTTTAACAAACTTATGATACTCTAAAAGCGAAGGCGGTCGATGTAAGAGTGTTATATTCGTTTAGTAATGTTAACTAGCTTTACGCGTGACTTCTTTCGCGTACTATGAAGTCACGTCGTCGACTCTGTAGAGCAGAAAAGCATCATCACTCGTAGGAAAGTAATCTAGGGCAGTGCCCTATAGATATACTTTTATTTCTATCTTCTTCTAATAAAATCCAATAGCCAGCTTAAGCTCATTCTTAATGGGAGTTGTTTATGTCTGTAATTTCGGAACTACAAAACTGACGAATGTCTAAAAAAATACAGGACAAGTATGTACGTTTTATCGAAAAAAAGATAATGAAATCGATTTTTGCCTTTATGGATTATAACTGTGGTAACATTTTGGCTTTATCCCCTCTCCCACGGGAAAAAGTAGCGTAAAACCGCCTACCAAATTTTATCACGAAAGTAGTTAAGAAAGGAGAGACCGACAGACACAGAACAACAAAAGTTCTGAAAATACGAAAATGTTTTCGGCCTTCCGTTTTCAGCCATCTAGACCAATTATTTTAATATCTTCGATGTACATAAACTGTTTCTACAGATATTTATACTTCTACAAATTGGAATTCCCCAATAGGTAGTCGACCCCGATTTCATTTTTATGGAAACGCAGCAAGGTTAGTACCACACTACAACGTCACCGTGGGTCTCGGTGATGAAGAACACTTTTCCGCCCGGCGCCTATCTCCACAGCCATCCCTTTCCCTAACAATCAGAACGCAGCAGCTGTTCGAGATTTGGTCTTCCAGAAAACAGCTCCAGGTGCTATCGTTGTAGATAATCTGCTCGCCCATAAAGTTCGGTGGAGGTTAAAATAGCCACGCGCTTTAGCAATTAATTAATCATACATAAAAAAGTGGCAAGCCTAGGACGAAGAAGATACTAATAATAGAATGAAAAAACTTTCATTAACAACCTTTTTATAAATTTCTATTTTAGTTAACTTCGACAACAGTTGATTGTTTTGCCTTAGCATAAGACAAAGAGGATAGTGCAATAAAAATGTTTGTCAAAAAGAATAACTATCCTGTATATGCTCTTATTACAATTTAAACTTGTTCATGATCCATCCCCTTCCGCATTAAACTCCCATTAACATAACAAACGTTACGCTTCTGCTTATGCCCTTGACGTTTCCTCAAATTACCCAAGCTAGTTTACAAAATCCAAAGAATTAATTCGAAATGTTTATAATGCAATGGAATGATCACGTTTTTGTGAGTCCAAGTAAGTTATCATTTAGTTTATTTACCGTTCTAATTAAAAAGAATGTAACGTAACTTGTTTCGCAATTGCCCACCACCTGGAACGGTCGTTAGATTTACTAAATTTAACTTGATATCTGCCCACTGGATACCATTTCCATTATTCGGCTAACAGATAACTATACGCTCTTTGAGAATGATATTTCTGCTTTTCCACAATGTTACGTGATGAAATTACACCAAGTGTCGACTAGTGTGTGTTACATAAAAACAAGCAAAGTTTTCTTGTGATTAAATTTACACTGTTTATAGACATCAAACTGGCGTATCAGCATGCAGGAAATGCTATAGTTAGGTGTACCACGTACATCTGTTAAGGTATCTTTATGTTCTGATATCACCTGGCGATACAAAAAAGTACCTTCACGCCTATTATCCGCGAAGGGGTAGGCTGAGGTGAGCTATTACATCCACGACTCCTAAATCCAGTAGATATACTAGAATACACCCACGATTAGCCAAGGTACTAGGGCCCTGATGTGATAGGTGGCAAGCCTATAGCCACTTCGGGCACAATCCAATCCCGGGCAATGTAATGCTCACTCAGAAAAATCTGAAAAACATTTGAGAAAAGTTGCTCGAGCTGGGAATTGAACCCGGGACTGTAAGTGGCTAACGGTCTTAACAGACGACACCTGTACCGTTACATCACAGAGGCGATTTACTAATACCAAATATACATAAAAGTTGGTTAAATAACAATACGTCCACAGACACTGTGACTAAGAAATTTCTTCTTTTACACATACAAATATTCTCGTTTTACCTACAAAAAAAAACTAGAAAGGGACTTATGTAACTCAAAAATTTTTGAGGCTCATGAAATATTACTTCTCAAATTCTTAACATCAACTTCAAATCAGGGTTTGTAGGCAAGTTTAAATATTAACGCTCTAACCTACATCGCGATATAATTGTTATGCAAATTTAAAACAAGTGTTAAATCCGATTGGTTACGTAAAAGGTGGAATATTCAGTGACCCCAATACCTTGTGTAACTCCTAATATGGTGCATCAGATAGTGAAAACCTGTGCGATTCCTGCGTTGGGCAAGTTCCCGTCGCTGGTACTATTTGGAACTGTTTGAGCACGACGGGGGAAGGAAACCACGTGTACTATTGAATGTTAAAGAGGAAGCGCTGACTACACAAGTATGATATACACGTGTCCGTTTGTGTTACTTTTTATTTGTTGATTAAAAGATTTTTCAAGGATTCAAACATGATTAATGGGTCTAAATGAATATATCATATATGAATTTGTGCCGGATATGGCAACGGATCTATCACACAATGGGAATTAATATCGTCGACATTGTGCATATGTACCTCTGCCTACTTCTTTGTAGATATGGATGGATTTGCTTTACATTAATAATCATAGTATTACATTTTATCCGATAAATATGGAACGCCACTTATAACCGACCTTTGATTTAATATCGTTTTAATACCGAAACAATCTGAACTAGTTTAGTTTGTGTATCTTTAGTCGTTCAAATTACAATAAGATATTGCCAGAGCGTATAATAGCATCGGAGTAATTTAATAAGCGATAAAACTGGTAATTTATCGTTTTTGTTAAGCGCCAAGTATCTTCGGTCTCGACGAAAGTTTTGATAAAACTCAAGGTGATAGCATCCCAGCCTCGGCTTGGCGGGCGGCCAGAACATTCGCCTCCGGAACGGGTATTGTTACTGCCTTAAGTGTCACACGTTTTATACGTGAATTGATATTGGTTAATGTAGAAACTGCTGGAAGTTTCTGGAGATTAATGTTAGGCAACCGTGTGTGTGTGTGTGTGTGTGTGTGTGTGTGTGTGGTATTAAGTTAGCACGTATTCACTGAAACGGTAAAATTCGTGTTAAAGTTTATACACATACAATAATCTCAATTCCACTTAAAAATATGTTGTCTAAATCGCAAGAAAATGTAATAGAAAATTATAAAAATTCGACCTGACCGTCTGTAGCTCGAGTGTATAGTGTGTGGTATACCTACTAACTAACTACATTTGTGTTATACAAAGATTCCCCACCTGTATGGATTAGACATCTGCCTTCCTGATAGGATAGTCAGCAATCTCGCATACTAGTCCCTTCACAATACCTATAACATCTATGATGTCCGTAGGCCATGCTTGTCTGTTAACATCAGAAGAGACGTGTGCTTGTTTTATATCTTATCAGGTAAAAGGGTCAATCAACTATTTTATGTACCCTTTCGTGTCCCCAATACAAAAAAATATATATCTCCAAAATATGCCACGAATTGTAATATTTTATTAATATACAATGAAGTAAATTGTACAGAAAAAACCAAAAGTTTCAAAAGGAAAACGAAAACCTACAACTCAAGTATGAAAAGTATAAGAAAAGGTTTTAACAAATTAAAATAAAAGAA